>JBBMOE010000016.1:963436-1065455 GCA_037975065.1 Chaetodon trifasciatus
CCTCCCGTTCTGTAACGCCACCCCCCCCCACTCCCGCCCCCCTCCGCCTGTACTTTTGCTCTTGCCCACTTTACCTCTTCGTCTTCAGAAACCGCTTTCTCCCTCTGCTTATTCATAGAAGCTCTGCACGCCTGTTGCCCTCCCGTTTCCCTCTCAGGTCCTCTTCGCTGATAAGCCACGTCGCTTCCTTCCTACCGAACTGTTTGAAAAGAATTGAGAGAAGAAGAAAAGAGGCCCCACTCTGTTTTTATGGCCCTAATTTCCTTGTACAGTTGATCTGTGGATTATAC
The DNA here is from genome assembly GCA_037975065.1 of Chaetodon trifasciatus. Classification (NCBI taxonomy): domain Eukaryota; kingdom Metazoa; phylum Chordata; class Actinopteri; order Chaetodontiformes; family Chaetodontidae; genus Chaetodon; species Chaetodon trifasciatus. The sequence continues at coordinate 963,727 of JBBMOE010000016.1, forward strand.
GCTGCCAGCAGCCATGGGGGATACAGATGGTGAACCTTTGTGAGGGCCCTCTCTAAGCTCTTCCTATTAAAAGAACGGAGAGAAAGGATTATCTCTCACTTGCTGAATATCAGATTCATACACAATGCAGCCGGTGTATTCATTGAGCGAGCACTGCTCCCTTTGTTAATTGCTGCGATGGTAGCAGTGGTGGAGTTGGTTTCTTTCGCACCCTCTTTTTTTTTTTTTTTTTTGCCCCCCTCCTCTCGCTCCAAGCCTCATTTTTGAAAAGTAAGATGTTTGATGCTGCAGTGCACTCGGCCCGCCTTTGTCTCTGCTGTGGTGAAAAATTCTATTTTCCTGTTTTGGTTCGGTTTATTTTTCGCCTTTAATGTGTTGCTTTCTGTGTCCGTCTGCTGCTTCAGCCCCCATTGAGCTGAGAGGCAGCGGCTTAATATATTATTTGATGGATTAGAGCCTGAGCGTTTTTGAATAATTCATTCTAGGTTATTAATGTGACTGTCAGCCGCTGGTGTTTCATATGCCCCTGACTCTGGATTTTTATTGGTCACTGAAAGCCCACAGACATTGGAATTCTATTCCTAAACATAACACTGTATAGTCGGCATGGCCGTCTGAATTAGACTTGTGACAGATGTTGAGATTCATTAGTGGCTGGCCGTCTCGGGCCATGACGGATATCCTCTCCGCAGCACTGCATGAAAACTTTGCGAGAGTTTGTGCACTTTGTTCTCTCTGACCTGCGTCGCATTTGCAAAGCGGAGTTTGTAATTTATCAGTTTACAGTCGGCCACCATTAGGCTGTTATTTCTGGGCGCAGATCAGAGTGAAGAAAACAGACTCACTCAGCTCAGTGTCTAATGAAAGGAGCCGCGTCAAGGTGATGATTTAGTGACTTTTAATCTACCTTAAATAAATTTGAGTTTCGGTGCACTGAACCTTGAATTTCTAAAGTTTAACAATGTAAAATCAGAAGCTAAAACTCTTTGAAAAGCATCTTTTTTCGTGCTGCACTCTGTCAAACATCAGTGTTATAAGGTTTTGTGAGAGCTGATGAATGAGTCACATTTGTGTGCGCCCACATCCAGTGTCCCCATTGCAGTGGCAGTGGTTCCTCATGCACGCATTCCAGGCAGGTTTCCTCACTCGGGCCTCCTGTATGTTCCGTGCTGGCTGCCCTGGCAGGGTCGTCGGCTCAGCGCTTTGGACGTGCCGGAGCTCTGAGACTGCAGAGTGTTATCGCCGGGGCATGATGTTACTGCGAGATGAGCTGCGGAGAGATGCTAGCATGTAATTGCCAGTTGAGTTGGCCGGGCGTCTTTATGGGCTGTGTGGATTCAGGGCGTCAGCTGCAACTTTGCAGGCTGATGGGGTTCGCTGTGAAGCACAGATCTCCGTTTAATGATTGCGGCAAGTCGTGCGATTGATTGGATCGCTTTGGGGCACACTTTCTGCACGGACAGCCGCCTTGTCAAGAGCGTTCTCGCTAGAATTAACTGCATATCTTGGTTTCTTCATCCACAGGGCCTTTGATTGACACCAAAGGTGTTGCTTTTAGATTTTTAATACCTTTAGAAATCTCTTGAGGCTCTCCTGGTCCCCCCCCCCCCACCTTCCCTGCTTACTCCCCACCTTCTCCTTCCTCTTGGAAGAAGTTTTGAAAATCTAATAAGAAGCAAAAACTTTGAGTTTCAGTGACTTTGAGGCCTCCATTTGGGGAACTTTCCAAATCTGCTGTGTCATCAAAACATGAAGAAAACTGCCTTCCGGCCCCACCCACACCCCCCCAGCCTCAGCGTTCACAGACATGAATGCGTTATGAGCGATAGTTGAAAGACGCTCAAAACGTGGTCCTCGGAGGGAGCTCTTATCCTCCCACAGCTGGTCTCCAGAGGAGACATCTGCTGCGTAGCCGCGTCTACGACTGAGGTCCACATTATGGTGAAACCACAAATCTCGGTGCTGATGCTTAGTGGAAAACATCCTGCAGAACCGCTCCCCTCTGCTGAGCCTCCTGCGGTCAGCCTCAACGAGACGCTCGCCCTGTAGATTACAGAGGCCTCGCTCACTGATACACATCTGCAAGGGCTTTAGTGGCATGTTGTGTTTGTGGCCCACTTCAAGAAGAGCTTAGATTTATAGATACTGATTTATAGGCGTATTGTGTTCGGGTTGTGGACGGTCATAAGCATGGCGGGAAATGAGTTTTTTTGTTGTAAAAACCGCCATGACTGCCTTCCAAACTCACAAGCTCCTTTCATTATTTTACCACTCAACCAGATTTTTACATGAGTAAAGAGCCTCCAAATGAATGAGAGCCTGTTACTTGCCAAAGTGGCTGCTGGGGTGACGAAAAGTTGTCAGGCTTAATCAAATTTTACGAACATTTGGGCAATGGCTGGTAGTAATTTCCCACTCTGTTTGGAAGTAAAGGGCGTACGAGGCAGGCAGAGTGGGTGTGCGTTTGTGTTTGTCTTTGCGCTAGGTGGTTTGTTTGTATTTTTTTATGGTTTCGGTTGTGTAGGCTTCACTGTGTGTGTGTGTGTGTGTGTGTGTGTGTGTGTGTGTGTGTGTGTGTGTGTGTAAATGGCCTGTTAGCCATCTGAAAGCAGTTTCCCTCCCCAGATGATGAATCCCTCATATGTTGTTGATGTCGTCCATGAAAGCAGTTTGCGCATTTAGACTTGCAGCCGCACCGCGCCCCATTTCCACTGGCTCATTTATGCACATAATAAAAACCGCTGCACGATTGTATACCCAATTTGCCAGGTGGTTATTGCTTTCTAAATTGAATGAGCCACCCTAAGTGTGATGGTTCGAAGTTGTACGGAGCTTAAAGGCACCATGATAGTGCCACTGATTTTAGCAGAAACAGTAGAAGATCAAAACAAGAGAACAAACGAAGGAGACTTGTGCAAAGGAGCCGACTGCTGCAACCGAATGAGCTGGAGATGCCTCATATCATCCCCATAGAGAGAGGATCTTAGCTTGCTGTGACAGCAGCTCTCTCTCTCTCTCTCTCTCTCGTAATTTGGGACCAGTCCTCTATCGAATGTCTTTCTTTGTCCCTTGTCTTTTGTGTGTGTGTGTGTGTGTGCACATGCTCTGTAAAATGTCTTTTTACACCCTAACAATTCGAATTAGACTCACCGGCTTGTTTGTTGTGAGGACATCTGCATAGATAGGTCCAGCCCGAGAGTGTGGGCGAGGGACAAAGAGGACATTATACTTTTGTTCACACTGTCCATGAATGGGTTTGAGCATGAAGTACACAAGTGTGTATGTGGGCGTGCACACGATTGTCTGGCCTATTCATACCTCAGCCTGTGACGCACTCTAAATTCAAGTTTGATGTTTATGTGACCTTGGCCGGTTCCATTTCCACGTGGCAACGCAACCGTTCCTTCCTCTCCTCCTCCTCCTCCTCCTCCTCCTCCTCCTGCGCTCTGACAGGGGGGAGGTGGATCTGCACGGGAACCCCGAGGTCATTTCGCCACCAAAAAGCAATAAAAATGCACTCCTACTTTTAATAAAGCAATTATAACTCATTGCCGAGTTCAATTAATTTTAAGTTTTCCATTAGGAGAGAAGTCTGAAATTGCCTCAGAATTGCTCAAATTTTTTCACACCAGCAACGCGCTGGTGGAGTGGCGAGCTTTTCACAGTTACTTTGAATTTGCACGGGTGGAAGCTGGGCGCCGGTTTACCGTTTCACATGTTATAGAAGTTATTTCCAGCAAATACCAGTTTGCGCACGCTCCTGATTAAACTTGATTTTGTCTTCACTGATCCTTAGCTTCTTGTGTTCCCCTCTTCTTTCCAGGTGCTGTGTACTTGGAGGGAGGCTTGGAGGAGGCCCGGCAGCTTTTTGGCAGACTCCTTTTCAACGGCGAGGTAACTGATAACCGCCCTGTAGTTTTATGTACAGTGTGTATTTGCATGAGCGTGTGTCTCTTTCTGGGTTGCCACGCGTGTGGAAAGTACTTGAAAGTGCTCGGATGACAAAAAATCAAGACCTTAAAAGTGCTTGGATTCACTGAGCAGCTGAGAGGTCCTTAAAAGTGTTTGGATTTAGCCGACTGGAATCTCAGATTTTGTGGATTTTCCTGTGTATGTACGCATCAGTCATAGAGATGAGCTGCGGACACGCTAGACGAGATTTTCCTATTTCGATCTGTGGAAGACACAACTGCGACGCTTCCACCAATCTGGTCTCTTTTATTCGTTCAAACCCACACGCTGCATGTTTTGGCAAAATACCACACGTTGCACAATATTGAGGCCTCGCCAGTCTCGGAGCCTGAGATCTTGTAACGCTCGCTTCGCCCCGCACTACTTCTGACGAGCTGCTTATTGTGTTTATGCTGATGCGCACAAAGATAAAAGGGAGAAAAAGGAAAATGTGGATGAAGCCGTAGCTCGGCTTGTATGTTTTGAAAAATGAACTGGAGGTGTGGAAAATTGCGGTCTGCCAGTCTCGAGCAGGACACCTGCTATTGTTTGTGAGCGTGTGTGTGTGTGATCAGCAGGCATGAATAATTGATGAATGAATCAGTATTTGCATTTATGTTGGCAAGAAATGTTATGAATCAATTAAATGACTTGCAGCACGTCTGGTAGCAGCAGGCCTGGTTCTAATTGGGTATTGAGGGTGTTTGTCTGAGCCTCGCTTGGTGACTCCCACACACTTCAGGACACATGTTGATCTATCAGACTTGTTTGATCAAAATCAGCAGTCTTTGAGAGACCTGATCTGAGGCTTCAGGACTAAATCTATGAAAACCACAACACGACTGAGGGAGATTACCATTATTGGTTATAACCCGTCCTGAAAAACAAAAAAGGCTGGAATGATTGAAATCTTTTTTATTTCACTCAGATGCTTTTTCAGACACTGTTTTTTTTTTTTTTTACGTGATTCACTTACATGATTATTGGTGCCAAACCAACGGTTCCACACTCCCTTTCAATTTGTGTTTTTTTCACTTTAGCAGCTGAAACATTTGGCCTTGATTTGTCTCCACGCTTGGCCAGAATTACTGTCTTGTCCGCCCTGACCAGCCATTGTGTTTGAGTGCTGACAGTAGAGTATTTGCTTGTATGTGGAGAGCTGAAACGTCCTTGGTTCTGTTTTACTGTCATCCTCTGGCCATGAAAGCTGACAGCAGTTATCGAGTTGTCAGGAATTTGAGGTCTGTATTTGTGTGATGAGAGATTCCCCTTTAAAAAAGGGCTTTGTGGAGCTGCTGAACAGGTATAGATTGGAAAAAAATAATGTTTATTATATAGAGCAGCGCAGCAGGATGGGGAGGCACACGCACAAACAAACATCCTTCGATGATATCTCTTGACTGCAGAGTTGTCCGCTGTTGCTGTTGTATTTCCATGAAAGTCAAATTTATGATGAGATAAGATGTGTGGCTTCATAAAGACAAAGAAAGGTTGTATTAGTAGCATATTTTATTGGAAAAAGCAACCAAAGTGGAGAATGGGTGTAATATCAGATGCAGAATTGTGTAAGTTGTGCTCAATCTTTCATGAAATCAGCCTGTATTTGATTTTATTGCATTTCTAATGATAATCATAATAATAGTGCAGGATCTTACATTAATGGTGAATAAGGACGTTCAAGCTTAGAGGTGCAGACGGGACTAGACGACACCTTTCTGCTTCAGTAATCTGCAAGATCTTAAGATTGTTTATAAAATCTAATGGGAGCCTTTTAAAAGAAATAGCCAAAATGGGGATGTGCTTTAAAGTGGACGCTGCTTGCATGAGCTTTGCAGCTTACGCAAGAAAACAAGGAATTAAATTGGTCAATACAAGAGTACTTAAAGTATAAATAACTTTGTGCTTTGTACACGACCTTCAAAATTTAATCATAACGAAAACATCTGTCCCGTTTAGCCTTAAATATTTCCTAATATCAACCGGGCACTGAATATAAAAAGACTGGTTGCACACAGGGTCAAATTGTACATATAATTGGTTATCATCTGCATTACAATAAGAACTGTGATCCTTCGTGATGTGACAAACACTGAGCATGTAAATACAAAACAAATGGGGTCCCAGAATCGAACCTTGAGGGACTCCGCATGTGACGTCTGTAGGGAGGAAGTGGACGTACCTCCAATGGAAATAAAGTGTGGTACAGAAAGTGGTGGCAAAAATACCTTATGTTGATTACTGGAAGGCCTTTAATGCCAAATTAACAGTTAAACCTAAAGGAGTCCTGCTTTACTCTGGTTTTAGAGTGCATAAAATGAATTGGCCTTTATGGGACGGTTGACGACGGCTGAGCAGCGTCACAGTTTTACCAGCTGACACAAGTAGCTGCCGCTCAACCGTGAACCCTCCAGATCACTGAAGACTGCCTGGTTTTCCAGCTCTGCCTCGGATTGGGTGGACTCCTTGTCACACAGGTAGCCATGACTGTCCTCCATCTCTCAGAGTGTTGCTTGAGTCACAGTCCTTGGGATTTTGTTTTGACATGGACTTGGTGTAAATGGAAACACAAGCGCTGGTCATAAGGTGGAAAAAATACCGGGTTCCCAGTCGCAAGTGCACTCTTCAAGAGGATTTGATGGAAAAACAAGACGACATGACTCCACTTCGCTCCAGCATCCCCTCTTATCAAATGGCCAATCCCCTCCAACCTGATAGTCACGTCAGGTGTGGCACACTGACAATACTTGCGCTGCAAAAAAAGAAAAAGGTTTTCAGTGCATAACAATCAATAATAACATCACAGCCATTAAAGAACTACGGATGCCGAGGGAGCGTATTGATTAGGTTGCATGTGACCGAGGTGCCCGAGAGAAGTTGTGCAAATCAAAGTCGAGTGTTTTTCAGCTTCGGTTTGAAACTTTTTAGACATGCAGACTAAGGATTGAAATAGCATGGCGTGTCACCCCCCCCTGCTGAATCCTCCTGATGGCTGCTCTGTCATACAAAGCTGAGAGGAGACAGATGGACACAGACCAGAAAGCCAAACACCAGCCGGGTGGTATGATGGGTGTGGGGGTGGGGAGCCGCGGGGCAGACCAGAGAGATGGATGGACAGAGGGACAGAGAAAACTCTCTGGTCTGCAGGATCACTTGAATCCTCGGTATTTCCAGCTTAACACATCAGAAGGGGTCTTCACACAGCACATTACCAACTTAATGAGATGCTGTGCAAAACTGAAGGACTCTACATTTGTCTCTCGCACACTGGAAGGTTTTGCTATTTGTCGTAAGGTATTCCATTCACACATGGCCGATCAGTCCCATGCCCTCCTCTTCTCTTCGTAACAACAGGATGCTGGCTGCTGTCTCTCTCGTTCTCTCCTTCTATCTTTCCATTTTTTCCTCTCTCTTGACACCCCAGGATGTCATTACCCCCACAGATGTTTCACTCCGGTCCTCAAGTCAACACAAAAACTCCACAAGTCCGGAGGTAGAATTCTGAATTTACTGCCTATAACAAAGCATGCATGTAATTTCCACCTCAAGACCTAGTCAGACAAACGGGGGCCCCACTTTTTTTTCCCCTCTCCCTTTCTCTCTGTTATTCCCTAATTGGCATGGCATTCATGGCTGGAGCGCAACAGTTATTTCCATCCACTTGTTTTTCTCTCAACACATCACCTTTGCTGGCACTGGTTCCCAAACAACGGGGCTCTTGCAGAGGATGGAATCCAGCTTCATTGCACACAGACGCCCAGAGGAAACAATAGATGCTAATTTGCTAATGACATTACTGTGGAGGTTATTAAAGCATCAGCAGAGAGGCAGGAAGCGTCTTCTTCAGGGGGAGCTGCTCGATTGCTCCCAACCTGGACTCCGATGACTGCGACTGCGATGTCCCCGGGGACAGCGCCGTCACATGGTGCCTCTTTTGAGGAGCAATCACCGTAATGATGATCTCACCAGTTGCCCCGTGGCCTAATATGTTGGCTTTTATTAACACCATCACCCAAGCATACGCACTCAGACACCAAGTGTGACAAAGGTTGCTGTGACAACCGAGATGGTCACCATGGCACTGCGGCGGCCGCTTCGGGTAGTTTGGCATCGCAGCCTTCTTCCTACCTCCCTCACTTCTGGGTGCGGTGCCAAAAAGGGTTTTAGAGCAGCTTGCTTTTAACTGCCTCAGGCGGCGCTGGCATAAACGATCTGAATCTTTCAGCCCTTTTCTCCCCATTTTAATAATGTTAACAGTGCTGCTACGTATTCAGAATTGAATGGTTTTGCAAAAAACTGCCAGTAAATCAGGTTTAACTGTAATCATGATAATCATGACTTGGTCTGATATTATTATGGTCTCTTGGTACACCAGCAGAGTGTGCTAGGCCTGCATGCTCGTACGGGTGAAAGGATGGCTGGTAGCTCCCTCCCTGCTAAGGCCACCTCACTGGCATGCAGTAACTCCTGCCTCTGCTCGATGGATTCGAGCCTCTCTCTGCGTAAACACAGATCGTTCATTTGTGTACCCTTTTTAAAAGAACAGTTAGGTGAACCGCAAACATACGCTCCACTTCTCTTTTCACTCAGCCACTCTTCACCCCCTCGACATCTCACTGTCCCTCTCTGTTGATATCTGTTTGTGCGCCGGCTTTGTCTTGCGGCGAGTGCAGGCAGTATGTCCAGCCTTTGAAAAAGAGAGAGTGTGTCTTCTCCGCTGCGTCCTTGGTTTGGTAATAACTTGGGAGGATGAATGTATGCACGTATTCACACGCCAGCTTCCATTCACGTTTCTGCCCACACTCGCAGGAACTGTAAAAGTTGTGCTCTTCACCTCAGCTGTGACTCGCGCGATAGACTTCGCCAAAGAGTCGACATTAGTTTTCCCATATTAGAAGATCACCTTGACCATTCAGTGAAAAAAAAAGCCTCCCTTTTGGACTTGGGGCTGCTTTTATGTTGCTATTGATCAGTGACGCTATCTCTTATTGATTGCTCTGCTGCACTACTACGTTTGATGGATTGATTGGCAGCCTGTAGCTAGAGACCAATTTGTCAAGGTGCATTGGACCTTGTCAGAGAAGAGCACCATCATGGAGTGTGTGTGTGTGGGTGTGGGTATAGTGGTGTTGCCTATTCACGGTTGGCTGGTGAGTATGTGCACTGAGCCCGTGTCTCATCTCCCCGGTGGGTTGTAGCAGCGCTGATTGAAGCCCACCTTAAAACGCAGATCATAGGCGGACTCACCAAGTTGCCTTTCATTTTGCTTTTAATTTCAGCTCTCATTACGGGTAGGCCGTTGACATTCAAATAAACATGTTTGCATATGTTTTTCTGTTTCTTTTTTTTCTGTTTGCTGCACAAGAGCTCCATCCTCCAAATGGCTGTGATTCAGCTGCTGCACATGATGATTTGTGCCCCCAGTAATTATACCTTCCTCGTGCTGGGAGAGAGAGAGTAGGGAGGAAAAAAACCTGTTGTTATTCTTAAATCCCCACTCGATGCTGGCTTAATCATTGTCTGCCTTGTCTTTGCAATGGCTGTAATTGAAACATTAGCTGTTCGGGTCTATATACAGCATGTGGGCGGATCGCGTGCGCCCTGTGGACGGATTTTAATCATAAGCCTCGATCACAAGCCGATGCTACTTGTGTGTACTTCACTTGCTCTCCTTTTTGTTTTGCTTTTTGGTGCTGTCTTGTTCTTTATCCTCATTTTCTGCACGCCTGTATCCATTTGACTCCCGCACTTTAGAAACATCACTTTCATGCGTATTTTACGGCAATTTGGGCGCCTGCAGATTCAATACATCGAAGCGATCCATTAGCCGGCGATATTGACTTCCTTTAAGCGATGCCGTCCTCCACAGCTGAGAACCAGTGTTGTATTCACAAGCAGGCTCCATGTTGACTTGATACCTGCTATGTACTTAGTGCTTCTCAACTCCAGTCCCAGGCTAAGAGACCAGCAACCAAAAGGAAGCATTTGCTCAAACGTATTGACCGCGTTCATGAATTTTTCATTGGCTGCTCAAGGCGATGGGTTGCCAGCTGGGTGGGTTGAGAAGATGAGGCACCTTTTCGATGCCGCTGACCGCACACACAACCCCCCCTGTAGGCTAACGCCGCATTTTAAAGGTTTATCTCCTTGAACCTTTTAAACACCTGAGTGATACTGTACTTTAGAGGCCCTTGCCACATCTCTATCACCGCTATGACTCACCCAACATTAGACCCCAGGCCAAAAACTGCTTCTGACTGGCGTTGTCCTTGGCAACAACTTGAGCCACAGCTTATACTCCCTCTGTCTCTCTCTCTCTGTTTCTGAGCCTCTGTCTCTCTGCCATTCGATCTTGTCTGGTTACTTCAGAGCGAGGCTGAGGAAACATGTTGATCTTGCACATATTTCTCTCCACGGGGTGGGGAGGCACAAGGAGGCCAGCGCTGTCAATGTGGGTCTCCAGAGAAAACACACCTCTCAAAGCCAAATCCCACCAACCCTCCAGCCCTCGCCTTCCGCTCAAATCCACATCCTCACCCCCCACCTCACTCCCTGGTGGGTGGTCGATATACAGACCTCTTGGTCTGAAAATGAGATGCTGACCCATTTGCTGTTATTTCACCACCCCCTGCTGGGGCTGCTGATGGCACCTGAAAGCACTTGGCGTTAGGAATGACTGTCCCCGGCATCATTACAGTCTCCTTTTTTTTTTTTTTTTTCAGCCACTGCAGAATCATAAATAATTAAACTTCATTAAGTGTTAAATTGATTCTTAATGTTGAGAAACACAGCTGCTGTCTGTGATATCGGTGAAGAGTGGGTTGTCTGTTGCCGCCAATAAAGTCACATGACCTTTCTGGCAGACTTGTCGATATTTTTATCTATCAGAACGTGTAATGTGAAACGGGTCGCTCGCAGCGAGGAGCCCACACACAATTATGGCCTCAATCTTCAGCTCCATGACGCATTTTAGCATCTTTCAGCTCGTCGTTTTGGTTTTATGACGGCGGCTTTGTTTTGACCCACTCCCGGCGCTCTCTTTGCCCTTTACCCGGCATGAAAAAAACAAAAAAACTGGCAAAGTTAGCAACTAGCTAGTGAACACAGTGGAGTGTTTAGCTGCAGGACGACTCCCCTTTGAGCTGACTGAAAGCAAAACAGAGCTAATATTCAGCATTTATTCCTCTGCGCTTCGGAAACATGACTCCAAATAGACGCGAAGCTGCTTCATATCTGCTTAATGTTTCTCTGAATGGGCGATTGTTTCCTAACAGCCTACAACTATAAGGTGATAACATGTCGATCTGTGTTTGCAGTTTGTTCCCCGAGTGGCCAAAAACATCACTGGATGCCGCTTCAATAAACACGGTTAACCAGGATGAGCTTAGTGAAGGGGGGCTATGCTGCTCATGAACCGCATTCATCATTCCCACAGCATTTTGTCCTGAACATTTCACAGCTGCTGGCTGTCGAGGACGGCAGCCTGTTATCCTACACAAATCAGTTGTATAGATGTGTAGGATGATAAAGCAGTCACCAGAAATGTGCAGCTCGCATTCCAGCAGCTTAGCTCGTGGGCTCCGGTTAGCCTGTGGCTAAGCTTTTCAGGGTTCGTCTTTACACCGCGCGCCCGGGCTAAAATTAGCACTGTGTGTCAGTGTAAAGGTTTCCTGTCCGTCAGAACAGCCATAAAACTATTCAGTTCTACAATTACATCACGAGGCTGATGAAATTCAACAAAAGAAATGATTAAATGCTTAGAAATGCTTCTTGTAATGCTCGTTTTTTTTTTGTTCTGAAGCTGGGACCTTAATTATGTGACCTCGGTGGAGAATTATATCCTTTATCTGTTCATGTTACGTACTGTGCATCGGATGTATATGTGTATGTGCTGTGTATTTTATGTATATTTGTGTTTTTCCACCTTACTTTTTAGGCATTTATGATGTGTTCTGTTAACGTCTTGTTCGAAGGATTTTTGTTTGTTTTTGAGCATTGATGACCCTCACGCTGTAAACTCGCTCCTCTGACTCCTCGCCTCTCCCCCCTCTCCTCCTCTCCTCTCCTCTCCTCTCCTGCAGAACCTACGGGAGGTCTGGCTCAACTACCCACCGCACCCCCTGCAGGTTGGTTGAGATACGTTTTATTATTGATGTTTATTTTGGCTGTGTGCCTTTCATTAAAACTCACCTCACCCCCCCAAGACACAAAAGCGCTCTCCCATCTTTGAAGTTTTCCAGCCTGAATGTATGTATGTTCGTGTGTGTGTGTGTGTGTGTGTGTGTGTGTGTGTGTGTGTGTTGCTAACACAGGTGGGCAAGCTGTTCGTTATTTAGCCTGAGGCTGACTGAGTTCTTTATAGCTGTCACAAGGCCCCCAGCAGCCTTCCACTAGTCTCCATTGTTCTGCTCCTGTGTCTCGCTGATCTCCATTTTGGTCGAGACCCTAATCCGCTTTTTCATTTGCTCAGACTCTCTCCCTCCTTGCCATTGCTCCTTTCTCTCCTCTTTCTCCGCCGCACCATTCTCCCCTTCTCCTCCGCCGCGCTTTCTCGCTCCCTCTCTCTGTGTCTTTGCTCTCTCCCTCTCTGTTCCGCCGTTCTTTGCTTTGCATGATCTGCCCAGAAACATTGAACATGTCAACAGTGTTTGTTTGAAATTAGGATTTGGAAGAAGAGATCAAAGATGCCATAACAGGATTACAGTCCCGAATCACATGGGGCCTCCAGGGACCGTCAGGCATCCTTCTCTCTGATGTGTTTGTGTGGAGAAAGTGTTTCTTTGTGTGTATGCCGAGACTCGTCTTTAAGCAGTTTATTCATTTCATCTCCCTGCGTGTGCACGAGTGCTGCTGCGGCCTCGTATGTACATTTTTGCATATCCATGTTTTGCCCAAAATCACACTGTTTCCGCTCGTGTGTGTGCGTGCGTGTGCGTGTGCGTGTGCAACCCCGTTTCCAAAAAAAGACAGTGATGACATGCTGGTCCTCTTTGACATACACTCACTTGACAGTATATTTAACGTCTGAGCTCATCAGCTTCTCTGATTTTTGTAAATATCTGCTTATTGTGAATCTGATGCAGCAACATGTTTCAAACAAGTTGGGACAGGAGCAACTAAAAACACCTGTTTGGATCATTCCACAGGTAAACAGGCTCATTGGTGACAGGTGAGAGTGTCATGATTGGGTATGAAATCCTGGAGAGTCATTCATGTTACTCATGTGCAATACGAGCCATCCTCCTCAAGGCAATATACTCCGTTTGTATATAATGTACACATATGTAGTTTTATTTTGTATCCTTTTTTATTCTCTACTTCTTTTTATTCTTGCTGTCTGTAGCAACAAAATTTCCCTGGTGTGGAATCAGTGAAGTTTATCTTATCTTCACAAGCGAAGATGGAGTGAAGTTCACCACTTTGTGAGCACATGATTGGATAAAGGAATGACTGCATGAGCTCAGGGACACTTCCACTTCCTTTCAAAATGCTTGAATTCAGTGTTTTTTTTTACACGGTTTTCAGTCTGTTTTGGAATCTGGGTTGTGAGTGTGTGCACATTCATACGTCTTCCTCGTCTTTGCGTCCTCACCCTTCGAGTTTTCCCTCCCTGAACGCTGACGGTCCACAGAGACGTTGAAGTGGAGCCTGTCAGTGCTCAGAATAAACCCGCTGCATCCAGCAGTCTGTGTTCCCGGTGAGCACAGCGGCGGCTTCCAGCGGCGGGCGCCGCGGTCAGGGTGGAGCCCCGGGGTCGGCCCTGCAGCCGCTCTGTGGTGCGAGGGGAACCTCCGCAGTGAGCTGCATCAGTAGTCATTAGCCGCTTCAGAGATGTTGCCTCATTACCACACACTGCGCATGGTTGAGCTTTCCTCTGGGTGGTCCCCTGCCAGCGGGGGTAACGCCTGTTAAATTGTGCCAACCTTTTGGTAGCTTGATAGCATCCTGACCTTTTGTATTTAGGTGATATCTGAGCAGCTTCACACAACGACAAACATCTCCCCTTCGTTATTTATTTATGTGTTTATTCTATAATTGATGGAGGCCCCCAGGAGTTTAGGCTACAACACGAAGCCCAAAATTGTTGGGAAGAGGTAACAAGGTGTCACCCCCAATCCGCCGGCCCACCAAGACGAGAACGACGAGACCGAGCTGCCTTAATGAGATTTGAGTGGATGGCGATGGCAGCCCGCCACGGCGTGGGTAATTATGCGTACACCCGTCTTTGGCATACATGCATACATTAGCCTTGCCACCGACGTGCCCCGCAGAGCGCGGTGGAACACTTGGAGGCACGTCTTTATGTCTTTCGTGTTCGCTCGATCCGCACCAACGCATCATCACCCCTAGCGCTCCAGAATAATTCAGCAGAACGTCATTTACGTCGAGTCCGGATTTCAGGATTCTTGCTTTGGTTTATCGGGGAGATACACGAGTGTCAGGCTTTTTTTTTTGGGCCTCGGAAGACCTCGGCTCTGATTCTGCTTCTGCCTGGACTGAGCTGAAAGTGATGCTTTGAAGCCATTTCAAAAGTGTTTTTTTTTTTTCTTCTTTCATAACTGCTGTTGATTTTTTTTCTGCTTCCCTCGCTTCGTTTGAAGCCTCGCTGCTGGCCATTCCCCCTGAAGGATAGCTACCGCCTATGAGTGCTGAACTCGTCAGATGCCGTTAGTTGTGATGCATGACATTTAAACGCCTTTTCGTTAATTAACAGAGGGAAAAAAGGCTGGAATGAAATGTTTCTTAGGACATTTTGGAAGATGGAACCATGACATTACTGGCGGCTCTCTAATTAAAATAGTGGGTTTAAAAATACATCTCTGCGCTGCGCGTTGGCTTGACATGGGAGACTCTGAAAGCTGTTTACTTGTCATTTCTCCACGAAACACAAAGATGCTGGGAAATAAAGAAAGTTTCCGTCTTTCTCTGGAGATCCGTGAATATAGCTTTTTTTTTGGGGGAGGTTACTTTTTTAGCGTACGGCTAAATGGAGCGAGCTAAAACGGTCAATTGAACGTGCTTTAGGTCTCTTTGAACGTCCACATGAAATCATGAGCTTCAATATTTTCCTTTTCGCTGGAAAGCATGTCTTGGTCGGGCTTACAGTCGTACCACGCAGAGACCAATTAGACGTTTCTAGCAGCCTAATTAATGCACCCATAAGGATTTCTCTTGATTCAACAAACATGCATCACATATTTTCTTAGCGTATCACTTCTCTTTCTAATGGCCACAGATGTGAGCAAATACTGTAGTTAATGCTAGCGGCTTGTTTTGCTGAACCCGTCCACCTCTGAACTCACCGAGCCCTAAAGCTAATGTTAAGAGCACAATCTACAGCGATTCTCTCAACCGGAAACTGTTCTTTCAGGACTTATCAGAGTCAGAAAGTCTCTGATACAGCCCGCTTCAGAGCAGCCGGGGCAGCTTCCAGCACGACTGCCGCACCAGAGATATTAATTGACCGTTCGAAACGCCAGATTCAGCGAGACGGGGACGGGGACGGGGACAAGGACGGGGGGGGGGGGGGGGGGGGGCGAGCTGTTTGACTTAAAACTTAATGACGATGAGGTTCCATCTGCTGCAGATCATCTGAGTTTGTTTTGAGGCAGAGTAAAAACACACACTCCAAACAGGCCCTCAAGCAGCGCATACTGTAGAAGTTCATTCCATTAAAGGAATTTATTTGACGCTCTTAATGCGAGACGACTTCATTGAGGGAGTCGGGAGGGGGTTTTTTGCGTCTGATTGGAGGATCCTCGAAGCGGTCACGCTGGTCGTTACAGGCTCGTATTTCCCGCTCTGAGATGCGGGATTCCGCTTTTTGTTCTGTCGCAGATGAACGCATTTAACATGCAGAAATATGCTCGGTGCACAAACGGAAACAGCATGTTCAGTAAAGTACGGGGCGAGCAAAAACACCCTGAAATTAAATATAATAAAAGGCAGTAAAGACAGGCGGGACGTGAGACAGATAATACGCTAACAAATCGCTTCCCCAGAGACGGCTGTGCTGTAATCCAGATTTAAATCAAGGATGTGCTGTGCGTTTTTAGCATTCCACGCTATCGCTAACACATCAAATACAAAACCATCCACACCATGTGGCCAAAAGTACGTGGACACCTGGACACCCTCCTGCGACAGTTGGACATCCCATGAGCATTAATGGAACCTGGTTGCAAAGATTTGCTCTTATTGACCCTAAAGAACAGAAGTGACTTGGGCACAGGTGATCAGCTGATCCGGTTCATCCCACAGATGTTGGATGGGGTTGAGGATCAGGGCTCTGCAGGCCGGTTATGGACCTGGCTTTGTGCACAGCGGCACTGCACTGTTGAACATGTAATTGTATGCTGAAGCCTTAAGACTTCCCTCCACTGGAGTTGAAAACTGTAACCCAAACTATGAAAAATAGAAGTATTTAGACACAAAAAGAGCAAATCCTAAACACCTCAGTAACAACTGCACCCCCTTGTAAACCCTTGTTTTTTGCTGTTTTTCCTCCCCAACCAGGTCCAGGAGCCTCAGACGGACAGGCAGCTGATCGAGACGTCCCCGGTCCTCCAGAAACTGACCGTCTTCGAGGACTCCATCGGGGTTCTGTTCACACATGTGCGCCTTCTGGCCAGAGCGTTCACCTTGAGGACTGTGGGCTTCAACCACCTCACCCTGTAAGTGCGGTCAGGGTTTGTTTGTTGATAATGCACTTACAGCCAATTAAAATGCAAAGTGAGGCACTAGTCGGCCAGATGTAATTTGCAAGGATGCTGCAGAAGTAGCCAGACTTTGTCTGCTGTTCCCCTCAGAGGTGATGAGGCATGATGCATCATAATATACGATATGATCCGAGATGCTGCGAGTTTCACATAGAGCACACAGAGCATTTTAAATTGTTGTATCTGCTGTGAATGCGGCGGCGTCCTCCTCCCACATCATCATTATGTTTACCCCCTGCAGCTTCCACACTTTCTGACAGCCTGAGTCTGCTTCTCTAACCCGTGACGTCATGTTCAAAGTGCCTCAGTGAGGATCTTTCACTGCTTTTTTGTGTCTCGGTGCCTAATCCGGCGGGATCTGCAGTCTGCCTGTACCCGTAAGGCCGTAACCCACTGCCTCATGGGAAATGTGGTTTTGATTCACTGAGTCATCCGAGGCTGAGCTTTAAAATTGATCTTTTTCTTTCGTCGCAGCCGCATCTCTTATCTGACAGATTATTTTCTCCCGTCGTCACGCTTCAGTCCACCTTGTAAATTCCCAGATTCTCACTGAAATTATTGTTTTTTATCCAGATTTAATTTAGAGCACCTATACCGCACACACACGCCGCTGCAGCGCGTTTGTTTTTCGGGTTGCCTTTCCTCCTGTTGATTGCGGCAGGTTTCGCAGTGATGCTGTGAGGTGGTGTGAGCGCTGACGGCAGAGATGTTTCTTCTCTCAGCTTCTGCAGTGATATTTCTCCCTTAGCCAGGGAAGTTACAAACTTGAACAGAGCAGACTTAGAGTTGAGGCAGCGGACGCGTCATTGTCGCGCGCCGACGCTGTTACTCCTTCCTGTTCATTGATAGAACGCGAGTGTGAGAAGATTGCTATTTCCATGTGAAAATGTACAAACTAATGAGACTGTTCACTCCAATTTGAGGTGTTTCTGAGTATGAGAGGGCCATTTGCAATGGGAGCGTAACTCACTTCTGAGCTTTACAACATGACACAATAGTGAGTTTGACAGCTAAAGCAAATTAGCCTTGGCAGCACACCTCTGATATCTTATTGGCAGGCTGCACTCTGTAATTGCTTGCTTAGGTTTGCCACAAGGACATCGCCCTGTGTGTGTGCGCGTCATGTACACACATTCGCACATACAGTACACAGCTGTGTATCTTCTAATCCATCACTTAAATGTCAGAGCTCTCCCCGCTCATGGTCAGCGAAGTCGATTAGAGGTCCAGAGGTTTGTCTCCCGCTGAGCTTTACTTTGAGGACTTTCCAGCTCAAGGTTGGTGCCAATGTTATTCTGCAACTCGGTGGCGTCACATGCAATAGCTTAACTCAGTGCATGCAAGGTGGAAGTTCAACCTAAAATACAAAAAAATCCACATATATATTTATAAATTCACATATTTTCAAGGTAATTTATGTTCATTAGCTCATTAGTGGCTAAAGGCGGGGTGACCTAAATAGAGCCAACAGACTTGAAAGCTGGAGCTGAGCAATGGCCGCCCATGAGGACCAAAGGTGATACCAAAGTAGGTCACATTGCTGTGATGGATAGAAGAACGAGGTCATAAACCGCAAAGGAAGGTCAGACGGCGAGGTAGACGGCAGATGAGGAGGCAGGACCCGGGTCGGTCTTTGGCCCATCGCTTTATGCAGAAATGGAGGACACGCCGACCTCGAAGAAGACAGCGCGAGAAGAAAGTGTGGGAGTTGACCCCGTTGAGAGGCGGCAGAGACCGGAGGCTACCGTCAGACAGCAGAGATGGAGAGCTGGGGCCCCCAGGCGCCGGCCTTCCTATCTCCTCTCGCAGCGGAAGAGCCGGCTGTTGCAAGAATTTCACCGGTGGTGAAAAAGAATCCGTCTCTCTTCAAGCTCAGCGTTTGTTAAAACGAAAGCAGGCTTCACCTTGCAGCTTTGAGGGGAGTCATCCGAAACATTTCCAGCCGCAATCGTGTTTCACCAAACACGCTCGGGCTGCGCAGAATTGAAAGTAAATTAGTCAATTGGCCTTGTTGCTGCTTCATCCATCGCAGCCATTTAGCGACCGGTTTCAGCTTAATGATGATGATTCTTTAAATAAATTGCCGTGGCGTGAGGTGATTTCAGTCGCTTATTTAAGGAATTTTCTAGAAAGTGTTTTGACAAGGACAGAATAGTGCCGACTAAAATGAGACTAAAACAATGGGAAATGATTCAGTTTGCTGTTTGCGTGTTGCGGCGAGGCCGCTCGTCTGTAAAGGTTTCATATCACTCGCACTGCATCTTTAAAGTCAAGGCAGTGTTTTTACTCCGCAGCCAAAACACCTCGTTCATTTCCTGAGACCCTGAGAGTTCATTATCCTCAAGTGCCATTCTGGGTTTCTACTGATCTTTTGATGTCGTAAAATGTGTCCTCGTGGCATACGTTGGCGACAGATCTCTCTTTTATTGTCGCCGGATGTTTGAGCCGCAGCTCCGCTCGTCCGCCTGCAGCTCTTTGCGGGGAGCGGCGGCAGATTACTGCGTTTGAACCCAACACAAGCGCGCACGTGTGAAACAAGAACATTATTTCCAGGAAAAGCAGGAGGAAAAGTGGCCTGAAAAATTGTGTGCTCCGCTCGTGTGGAGCGGCCAGCCTGTCGCCGCCTCTTCAGAGGGGCTGTTAAAGGCATTTTAGATCAAAGTCAAAGGCGAATAAAGACCTCGGCGCCACACTTTACTTCAATTTCCCCCACCTTACTGGAGCATTGTGCCTCTGCCGCTGAAGTGAATAAGGGACGGCTCTTTGTGACGCTTCACACGGCGATCTCTCTCCTTCTTCCCCCTCCGTCTCTCCTCTTTTCTCCTCACTGTCACTCCTCTGTTCCCCTTCTCGCTCTGCCTCCTATTGGACAAGAAGTAAGCTCACACTACACCTCCTCGACCTGTCTCTGCTCAGAATACGCTCCCTGGCATCCCGAGGTGCAGGACGAACGGGGAGGTTTCTCAGCCTCCCACTGGCCTCCATTTCCCTCGCACACACACACACACACTCTCCTCCTCGCACCCCAGCCTCCACTCTTCACGCCCTCTCGTGTGTTGTGGCAGAGCCTTTTCATTAAGAGGCTGTGTGATTATTTTTAATGTGGGAGTGTGTGTCGGTCCCTCCTAATGAAGCTCAGATCTGGACCTTAAAGACAGACTGAGATGAAAAAGTTCTTTCTTCTGCCGCGTTAACCGCTCTTTAGCTTTATATATCAAACTCCTTTCCCTTCATTTCCTCCTGATAAACATTGAGATATTCAGATGGGAGCCGGGCGACCAGCCAGCCGATTCCCGTCATATAAAACTACACTTGACTGCTGCTTAAAGGAGCCGTCGATAAATCGATCGGTCGGTCAGCGATGATGTCGCTAATTGTTTGTCGTTTATTTAGCGAACTTTACCTGCTGCTTTCTGGACCATGAAGCTTTATTCTAGGCTTTGTGTTGGGTTTTGGACCACATTGTGATGGACTGTTGCCTGATGTGTCAGAAACCAAATGATTCATGGGAAAATGGATCAATAAGGAATGAGTTGAGTGTCCGTTGGCGGGAAGTCGTCGTACTCATCCAAAAGTGCTGTTTTTGTGGTTTAAATGACTAGAATTTATCAATTTCTCCTTCCTCTTCTGCTTTCTTAAACAACAACGTGGGTGCAGAGATGTGACGATAGGCCCTCCGTCGGGGGAAAGGTGGCGGCGGCGGCGGACATGTTGATTGATTTTATGATCAAATGAACGAACCTTTCGCTCGTTTCAAGCCGCGTTGTCCCTAATTATCCTAGATATTGTAACCCACTTCAGATGTTTTATTGCCGGTTTGGAGCAACTTAATGAAAGCTGCCAGAAGTGTGAAGCTGTTTGATCAGCGCTGACTGTCTTATCTGCACCGTCACATCCTTTTCATCTGCTCACGTTAACCCTCACGTACTGTTCATGTTCATATGGCTCAGGTTTGTTTTGACCCGTCATAGCATGTGTCTGTACCAAATGTCGAAGCACAGATCTATTTATCTTATCTGACATTAACGAGTGGGCGATTAATCCTTAATTAGTGCTCATTTTGAATAAATCACCCCCCTTTTTATTTCAGCTTTTCCTGTTTTTGAGCGCTGACTTTGTGTTTTCCTCAGTTTTACATCAGTAGGAATTGATTACCTTTGGATCCAGACCAATAGATATTGTGATGGGATCTGTTTACACTAAATATTCAGAAACAGAAAAGATGATGATGAGCCCTGCAGCCCTGTAGAGACTCAGATCTTTTTGGCTCAGACCGTCTGCGGCCCATAAAACAACATCGGTCATAAACTTTGACCTTTTCCTCTCTTTGATGTCCGCTCTGTCCTCTTCTTTACCTCTGCATCTTCCTCTCTCATCGTCAGCCTCAGCCCTCCTGCAAGCAGCTCATATCTATAGATGGATATGTGCTCTGCTGCCGTTCACTTACCACCCCCACCCGACGCTTCCTGCCTGCCTGACTGCCTGCCTGCCTGCCTGCCTGGCACGGCACCAGCCCACATCTGCAATGCTAATCTATAATTCTGTTTAATTAATGACCTGCCTTTCACTGATGGGGAGAAAGGCAGGAAGCTGATGTACAGTATCACAGCGGCGCCGTCGGATTTTTCTAGAAATAGTTGGAAGCTTGGAAGTTGTTCTGTTAACCCGGGCTCGCAGGCTTGCTGCTTTTACGGGCGGTTGGCTTTGACTGACTCCGGCAGGTGTAGCAGAGGTTTTTTAAGCATGCATTTTTCTGTTTTTTTGCCATTTGAATTGCAATCAAAGCCGGCGTTTTTCTTCACAAGGGCTGGTACTTCAGGCAGCCTCCGAGTTGTCACACAGGCTGTCGGTGCAGCTGCTCCCAGAGGCCACCCATGAAATGTACATCAGCCGACTTCACCGTTTCTGATAAAAGACTAAAAGCCGGGTAGATTTGTCGAGAGAGCGTGATGCCTTTCATGCCTGCTGATGTGTCTCTGAGTAACCTCATGTGAAACCCCCCCCCCACCATTTCATTCCCCCGTATCCTTCTGTCACCTTTATTTTTTGGATTGTCACTCATCCTGTTGTCCTGTCTGTCCATCCGTCCCCGCTCCCTCTCGTCCAGGGGCCACAACCAGAGGATGGAATTCCTGGGAGACTCCATCATGCAGCTGGTGGCCACGGAGTACCTCTTCATCCACTTCCCCGACCACCACGAAGGACATTTAACAGTAAGATCAAATCGCGTGTCATCACAGGCTCGTCTCCCGCCCGCGGGCCTGTGCTGTTCACACAGGCGTCGTCTCACCTGCGTGTTGTCTTTACTCCGTCTTTGTGCCGCTGCTGTCTGAAGCCGCTCGCTGCTTCTAAAACAAGTTTACCTGAAATGGAGTTACAGCTGTGCTTTTGTGTGTGAGAGGCTTTTCTTCCCCCCTTCCCTCCTTTCGTCTTTCCCTCCTCTCTCACTTCCTTCCTCCCCATCAATCTTTGAATCTCCGAGTGCCAGCCAGGTATTCAACCCCTTCCTCTTCGCTTGTTTCCATGAAACAGCTCCGTGTAACGCTCACCCCACACTGTGCCTGGATGTTTACTGTACTCCTTGTGATGGGTATTGTCACGAGACAGGATTGTTCAGTGGTTTTCTGTAACACGTCTTTGTCTGCAGAAGCTGTCAAGCGTCTGAAAAATAAAGTTGCCTGCGTGCGCAAACTTGTAACACAGGTACAAAGCAAATGATCGGGCTTTGAATGTGCGAGTCCGTTTTCTGACGGCGTCACATGGCATTACAGCTCCCTCCAGGCCGGAGGGGTTGAACCGGACTAAAGCCGCATCTCAAACCTGTGCAGTTAGATATTTATTCGTGGATGTTCCTTATAGAAGGAAACCGTGACGTCACTTGTTTAAAAGCTTCCAGCGAGCTTTTCGTTGAGAGACTGAAAGCTCCGGCGCTGCCTATGCCCAAGAGTCAAGACGGGGTACATCTGAAATGGATTTCAAATCGGGAGAAAAAGTGCTCATTCAACCAGTGTGTGTGTGCGTGTGTGTGATTGCGTGTGTGCCGTTAAGGAGGGCACATCACAGCAAGACAGATCCAGACAGTCTTACTGCGTTCTGTTTGCTCTTTTCCGCATCTTGCAGCTATATTTAACATGTTTTTGTTTTTCCTTTTAGAGACGTAAATGCACCTTACCCAGTCTAACATGTTGTTATTCGCTAAGCTCCGAGTCACAATGTAATATTTAACAGAGCAACGTGCAATCTCCCTGAAACATTTACTCTGCATTACCATTGCTGTCTTTGATGAATTATTCCATGCGGGCTTTATTTTGATGCTTTCGTGTGTGCTTCCACGTCCGTGTGTGCGCCTTGTGTGTCTATACGTTCGCACCTCGCGTGCCTTTCTGACATCTGGTCCGTGACGCTCTCTCGGTTTGTCCGCAGCTGCTGCGCAGTTCGCTGGTGAACAACCGGACGCAGGCCAAAGTGGCGGAGGAGCTGGGCATGCAGGAGTTCGCCATCACCAACGATAAAACCAAGCGGCCGGTCGCGCTGCGGACCAAGACTCTGGCCGACTTGTTGGAGTGTAGGTTCACAGCTCTTTGTTTAATTCAGGTAGAAAACAAAAAGGAAAATCTGTGCAGACCTCTTTAGACCCCGGCTAACCCTTTTTCTTGTATGTGTCTCCAGAATGTGCAGTTCAAGATGGCAGCATGGAGTGCAATTATTGATTTCTTTTGTTCCCTTTGTGTTAGGTGTCAAACACAGTCACTGCTCTGCTGAAGACACTGGAAGACGCTCCCAGTGTGCTTAGCATGACTGCAGTAGTTACTGATGATTTCGTCTTTCTTTTTATCCACCAGCTACAGACGAAAATCCCCCAATTACTATTTTTTTTTTTTAACAGAATAAGACATCCAGAGTATGTGCACGGTGGAAGAGTAGCAGTCGTCTGCGCAGTCAGGTGGTTGTTTCATCAAGAAAAGCATCAAGAAACTGAAAACTCCAGCCTTCCCCTTCCACACTGAGAATTAGCTTCTATATACGGAACGGTTTTAAGCTGAAAAATCGAAAATTGATAGCAATGAAGTCAAGAATTGGTGCACACTGGGGTAGTCGCAGTGAGCCAAACATAACGCTTTTATTTTATTTATGCCCTACTGTTAGCTGAACTGCATGTGGCCTTCGCTGTACTGCAGGCAATTTCCTGCACAATGGTGTAAATGTAGGACATAGTACTGTTCAGGTTGTAGTAATGTGATTTAAATGCTATGCAACCTCTTTTCCAGAGAAGTTTGATTCTTCATCAAGTGTGAATAAAACAGGATTCAGCCATTTAAATCCAGTAGAATCGATCCTTCTTGTGGGTGCTACGGTGCACAAAATGCACTTCACCCTGAGACTCTTGACTTTCTGATAATTCCTGAACAGCTGCAGCTTGAGCGGCGCTGCATGAGCTTTAATAGCCGGGCTAGCCGGCTAGCATGCTACAGCTGATGGAGAACAACTGGCGCAAAAATCAAATGCATTCAGCGAGAGACAAAAGGATGGTTGATTTTATTTAAGAGTGCAAAGAGCAAGGCCTTATTGGGAGACCCCTGGCAGTCCACATTAGGCCAACAGGGGGAGGTAGCAGCGACAGGGGCTGGCGCACAAAGGACAAAGAGAAAGTGGAGAAAACAAAGGAAGAAAAAAGCACTCCCAAGTCAGCATCCAGCTTCGTGTCATTTGCCTTTCAAATTATCCGTCGAGGTTCGGGCCAGAGCAGAGTTGATGACACAGGAAGGGGATGAGGGTCAGCGCTGGAAATGAGTGCAGCGCTTCCGCATATGAACAGCCGTGCCCTGCAGCTACAGCAGGCCCGCGCCGGCCTCCTGAAATATTACCTATTATTCCTCCCTCGTGTCGCAGCGTCTTAGTCACGGAGATGAGTAAATGCTCTGGCAGCTAATAGAAGAGGAAAACAAAGGGACAGCCGCGAGATGAAGATGACACCCAGCACCTACTGCTTACATTTCAATTCTTTTTCAGTTGGCTTAGACCAGCAGTTACTCTCAATTCAGCCTGACATACAGTTTTATCTCGTATATTATATGGATGTTTCTCTGAACCCTGCGTGGCCCCCGCTATACCAATCTCCCATTCGATGGAAAAAGGCAGGGAACTACATAAGCACCTTTCCAGTTGTTTACATTAACATCACACCGCAGCCGAGGCCCTTGGTTAATTCACTGTCTTCATAATGGCTCTTTCTTTTCCCGTCCGCAGCTTTCATCGCAGCTCTATACATCGACAAAGATCTGGAGTACGTGCACACCTTCATGAACGTCTGCTTCTTCCCCCGACTCAAGGTGAGGCCCTATTCATAGCCGTTCGCCACTCACGCCTGATCAATGAGCCGCTTAGCCGGCCACCTCAGACGACAGAACAAGGGAGATGATGAGAGAGCTAATGGCCGGGCTCTAATGGTGCTAGCATTGACGCAGGGCCTGAAGAGGTGCTCGGCTGCTAGATGCCTCGCGCGACGGCGGCTTGATCGCTACTTTAGCCGTCTTTAACGGGAATTGCAGAAGTGTTGTTGGTGTTTTTTCCTTCGGCCCCAAGAAGTGCTCGGGCTGTTAATGGCGTCCACTTCTGGGGCGTTCCAAGAGTCGGATAAATCGAGTAAGACTCCCGTGGTCAGATATGAGTGAGGAAGGACAGGCTTTTTGTGCTCAAGCACCACTGGATTGTCCAAATTTAGACAGAAGAGGCCCTGCGACACAAACTGTCGCATACCCGGCCGTACCTCGGCGGGCGTGCGCACAAGTGTACACGCACGCACGCACATGTGCGGGTACCCACACAGCGTGGACCTCTCCTTGTGAAGATGCTGCAGTGGTCTGATATGCCATGCTAATTGCTGTCTTGGTGCGCCTCTCCAGGGAGAATCCCCAGCTCTGGAGGAGCTGAGCTTTGCGTCATGGTCGCTGCGAGAGAGCACCTCATTTCCACTTCCAAGAGAAAAGTTGTGAAACAGCCAGCACGTCTCCTTACATAGCCTTCTGGAAACCACAGCGTTGCACACTGTGCTGTTTCATCCAATTTGGATGGAAATAGAGAGGCAAAACCAGGGACATGAATGCTCCTTTGCGTACGCTCGCTCCTTTTCTTATGAAAAGAGCGTAGCTGCTGTATATGCTACACTCTTTTCAAAACAGCCTAATTTCCCTGCTTTAGGCTAAAGGGGTGTAGATGCCCCCCCAGAGAGAAGAAAAGTGGGAGGGAGAAAAAGGAAAGTAAAGCGCCAAAGCAAGAACAGCAGAGATGGAGGGTTTGGGGGTGCAGTAAAGCGAGAGAGCTGGAGAGCGCGAGAAGCAGAAGCACTCTTTGTAGAAAATTAATAGGAGCAGACAGTTCTGGATTCAAAGTCTGCCTTTTTATGACAAGGCTGCTTCCCTGTTAATGGAAGGGCTTTTAGAAGTCCCCCTTGGATAAGAGAAATGTATCAGGGCTGCACACCTGGGAGACTCCCAGACGCTCTTTATATCTGGCCGGGGATTGGCTTTTGTCTTAAGTAGCCTGTGATTTGTACTCACCGTGAAGACAGAGATGGAGAGCCGGTCCGGGAGAGAGCAAATAAGCGAGTGCAGAAAGAGGGGGTAAATGCTGGAGAGGGTCATGGCGGGAATGAAGTAAAAGCATGAGCGACGGAGGGAGAGAGTTTGCAGCTGCAGCTGATTTTTATTTCATACGTTTCTTTGAAAGAAGTCCAGCTTTGATGACATGCGTGTTTCGTTCGCTCGGTGTGTTGCAGGAGTTCATCCTGAACCAGGACTGGAACGACCCGAAGTCCCAGCTGCAGCAGTGCTGTTTGACCCTGAGAACAGAGGGCAAGGAGCCCGACATCCCGCTGTACAAGTAAGACTCCAGAAGGCAGGACACAGCTCTCTGCAGCTAAGGCGGGCGTTCAGTCTGAGGAGGTGGAACAGCAACTCAACTCGATAAAATCCGCCTCCAACGAGCCTTTTTTAAAGAAAACATTTTCTCATTTTCTAATATATAATTAGAAAAAAGTGCCCCTTCATCGACACCGCCATTCATTTCAGCTGTTTATCCATTACTTTCAGCTGTTTCAACTTTGTGTCCTTGTGCTACTTTATGTACCTGAAGCATTTATCCAGTCCTCTCACGTGTTCATCCACCACTTTAGACTAATTATTTGAACTGTTTATACACACTTTAATCTAAGTCTTTTAACTGTTCATCCACCCCCGCCAGCTGGCTATTCTGAACTGCTTCCTTATTTTTAGCCGTCTGTTACAGCCACTTTAAGCTAGCTGTTTCACCTTCTCTGCTCACGGACTCTCAACATGTGACGTTCAGGTACATCTGAGCCGAGCGGCTCGTCCAATCCTAAGCAGTTTACATCTTTATGCACGCAAGAAATATCAGTTTGGTGGCCGGTCTGATGCACATTAAAGGAACAGCTAACTCGATCCTGTGTGGAGGTTCGTGCCCAGACTCTCATGCACATGTACAGTCGACACAAAGGGAAAAAAAGTATTCATGTCCCTTTTCTTTAGCGTGATCCGGAGTCTTCAGCTGAGGTGGCTTCAGCCAGGAGCACAATACGCATTCAGGGACATGAAATGGCACAAACATAATTTACAGAACTTCCCTCCTCGCCGTTGGTCCCCTGAACATTGTGAATAGCTGTGTAAAGGTCTCTGTTGTTGTGATAAATAAACACGCCCAAAGAGACCCCTTATTTGACAAAAGGTCAAGGAGCAAGTGTCATTTGACAGAATGCTTTTGAGAGCTGCCATGAAGCGGTGTGTTTGTCACCATGGAAACTGACAAACAGCGGAGAGAAAGTGGGTTGGCTGGACGTGCGAGGGCAGTCGGAGGCAGAGCAGCTCTGTGTACAATGAACTCCACAATCCAGCTTTTAATCAGCTGCTTCTTCCTCCTTTCTCTCCTCTTTGAATGCCTCCTCAGCGCTCCTCTGTTTGTTATTCTGCGTCTCTGCCCAGCGGACGGTGATTTTTGACACAGCGCAGCTCTGACACTACAATCAACACTTCCCCTCAACTCCGTCGCCCACGAGAACGTGAAGGAGAAACAAATAGAGCCTCCGGGTGACGTGAATTTCAACATTTCGACACACGCGGAACGGACACGACCGCTGAATCTGAGGCGTTCGCCGCAGCTCTGTCCCCGCCCGGCGATCATCTTAAGCACCCTCCTCACGAGGCGACCCGACCCCTGCGCGTCGATAAGCCAGCGCCGCTCGCCTCCTCGTAGCATTTCATGCAGAAATTGTTGGCGCCAAATCCGTAAGGGTCCGTCTGGATTTGTTTACAAGCGAGTGTGAGTCAGACGGAAAGAGCCTAAGTGACCGAGGGCGGGAAAGGGCGCCGAGGGGGGGTGAGTTAGGAGAGGAGTTAGGTTTCCCTGTGGACGCGTCTGGCTGGTGACAGATTCACGCCTCGACCCCGTGTGCGTGTCGTCTGGGCGGGACACACCCGGCAGCAGACACATTGCGCAGAGGACGGCCTGAGACAGGAAGTGGCTGCTCTTGGTGCTGCAGACCCTCCGCGGCGCTGTTTCCTCTCCCTCGCGGACTTCCATCTGCGCGCAGCCTTGAAGTCGACATCTTCCCGGCAGCTCGCAGATTCCCTTTTTCACTCCGTCTCGTTTGGTGTTGTTTCAGCGACGCGCCCTCCCTGTTGAGATTTGGCTAAAACGTGGCGCGCGAGAGTCTTATTCGCTCCACACACGCTTTGCGCTTCTTCATTTGTAAGTGAGAAAGGGAGCTGAATAATTGATAAAGTGTCATAAGTGACCACATTGCATTAAAAATGGATCGCCCTCCTGAAATAAGTAAATTGTCTGTGAATAATTTAGGTGACTCACAGCTTGGGTTCGAGATGTTTATGCTAATGTTAACATTTCAAACATCTCCCAAGTTTTGTCTGCTGTCATGTACGTACATCCCTGCAGAAATGGAGCAGAATTGACAGCCCGGCTTTCTTTTTAAATGAGGTACATCTGTAAATTAGCTGAGTGGCGTTCTCTCGTCGTCCCTCTCGACGTTTCCTTGGTCCCTCTTTCATTGTTTACCCTTCTAGTGCACCAGAAACTCGCGGGCCCCTCAAAGACTATTGTCGTTCTTTTCTTTCAATTCCTCTGCCAACATGTTTTTTTTTTTTTTTTTCTTCTTAACCAAACACAGATCTTGGTATCTGAAGATGATGGGTGTGGGGAATTGGGGAGGCATTAAAAGTTGTTTATATGTCCCTCAGATGGCTTCTGCTCGCTCTCAAAGCACACCACTGAATCAAAGCGCCGTTCCCCTCCTCTCAACCCGCCACTTCAGATGAATTATATTTGTTCCAATTGAAAACTTTTCTCTTTTTTTTTTTTTTTTACCTTTTTCTTGTTATTTCTCCGAAGGACAATGTCCCCGAGTGTCCTTGCGCCTCTCCTGGGTATTATTATTATTTCTCAACTCGACCCTCCTCCCTCTCACGGCGTGTTTCTGTGTTTGAATTTGCAGGACCCTGCAGACAGTGGGGCCCTCGCACGCTCGCACCTACACCGTCGCCGTGTATTTCAAAGGGGAGCGAATCGGATGTGGCAAAGGCCCAAGGTGAGTGAGACGGTACAATACAATAAGACACAACAGGACGAGGCGCTCCACTTCTCAATGCACCGCTAATGGGCTCCAGAATAATGGCTCTGCTTTATTGATGGTGTTTATTATAGCAATTAAGCTCTTGTTGGCCTATCCTATCGAGAGAGACATTATGCAGAATGAAAATGAATCGATTCATTATTGATTTGACGTAAATTGTGTTATGGAAATATCACTTTGTGCAGGAGAAGAGTCCGTCCCGGCTGCGTTTAAGTCTCGGACGGGGTGTGTGTGTGTTTGTGTGCGTGTGTGCGTTCAACAGCACGCTCCTTCACGCTTTTGTAAAGAAAGTGAATCTCAGCGCAGAGGCCTTTTCAGGGTTGGAGGGGTTGACAATAAAGCCGCAGCTGAGCCTGCGAGAAATGAAGCCTAAATCCATCAAACATCTCTCAACCCCCCCCCACGCGCACACACACACGTGGAAATCCCCTCCACGGCCCCCCTACTTGAAAGCGCTCTCTCTTGCTCTAAGCTGGCGATAAGTTTGTCCCTTCCATAGGATCTTTGACAGCTTACTGTTTTTGTATTTACATGACTTAAGCTCCGAGCCGCCTCCGCCGCCGGGCGATAATCACACAGCACATAATGTATACGGAGGGACGGCGCGTTGCGGGCGTAAACAGCGCCCGGCGCCGAGCCGCCAGCAGGCTTACCTTTCTGAAAAGTGTGCACTGTGTTACCTGGGATTGTTTGGCAAAAGGGCTCTTTCAAAACAAATATAAAGCACTTTTGATAATCCGCTCAATATTGGGCCTGTTTTTTGATTTTTTGTTGGGGTTTTTTTTTTTTTGAATATGCTAAAGACCTTTTCTCTCTGTCTCCTTTTTTAAATATTTCTAATCTAGCATCCAACAGGCAGAAATGGGAGCCGCGATGGATGCGCTGGAAAAATGTGAGTTGTTTGGCAACACAGACCCCTCCCCTCCCCGCACACACACACACACATTCACACTTTAAGCCTTTCACACGCTTCGCCTCGGTGTTGAATATTAGCCTTGGCTGTACAGGATGCAAGATGGCTGGCAGAGAGCTGCGGCCTGACCAGCCGGTTGGCTGCGACATATAGGACATTAGGCTGTTTGAAGTGCGAGCCCAGAGCAGAGGCACGGGGCCGAGCCAGAGATGGAGAACCAGCAGAACAAGGACAGGGGAAGCTAAGTGTCCTCGACCGCGTCCATCATCCGGGGGGACACAGGAAGTTTGCGTCGAGGGCCGCGAAAAGTTTTTTTTTCGCCGTGTTTTCGAGCCCCTTCGCGGACCGGGGGAGCGAGGCGTCGCGCTCCCGGCGTCCTCTCCGGCGCTCAGCACTCCTCTTCAGATGTGAAGGAGCGCAGCTGACGTGTTCCCTGTGTGCCGCTTCACTCCTTGGCTGTTTTTCATCTTGTCATCAACCAGCACTTAAGGAAAATAGATAGTGGGTTTTTAGGCATTTCCAACGTCTCGTTCACTGCCAAGTAAAAAATACAATTACAGGGCTCTCAGAAACAATCCACGAGCCATTTCCATCATCTCCCGTCCTCCTCTCATGCTCCATGCATATGTATGCGGAGGCATAATCTCGTACTTTACGGCGCGTTGGAGTCGGTTATGTGTTGGAGTGTAATTTTTGGACTGGCCTCTCATGCCGTCCCTGTGACCGGCACATTAATCAAATGTACAGTTTGTTCTTTACTCAACTAATTAGCTGGAGGTGAACACAAATGGCCGTGTTGGAACGGACCTGTAGAGCGCGCGAAGAGCAGGAAGGTCAAAATTTGATTTCATTTGGCTCCTAAATGAGGCCTCCAGCCACTTGTGATTGATACTGTTTGTGCACCCGAGCTTTAGCTTTTTATGAAACATTAGCGCTCGCGTGCTATTATTTAAAGCCGCTCTCTCGCTGTCTGCTGTTGGCTCCCTCACCTCCCTCCCTCCTTATCAGGGGGCGTAGTTCAGTGCACACACTCTCTCTCCTGTGTCTTCCTCCCTCCCTTAATTCCTCCCATTTCCTCTCCCCAGTGTACACCTCTGTCACCGTGATTGATAGATGCTCGTTGCTGGTAAATGAACATTTCCCCCCTCATAAATTGCTGTTTCATGTGACTAGATTAGCAATGCCTTTTAAAAGGTCAGTTGATTTAAAATCATCTCTTCCAGTCTTCCTTCCTTCGGCACCAAATGCTTCCAGTTCCAGGCCTTTGTTTGACTTTGTATTCACTTAATTTCAACCCACTAATTTACAAGTCAGCCCTCAGCTCGATGTAGTCTTTTCTTTCTGTGGCAGCACCTGAGGTGAGCCTTTCAATTATATCACTTTAATTAATTATTAGATGGAGGGAAGATGGGCCGCCCGGTTTTAAATATTAGCAATATTGTGGTAATATTAGAACAAGGTGTTGTCGATCAGGAGAAAATCAACACTGTTTGTAGTTGATTCGTCAAGTTATTTATCACTTTTGTTTGAGGATTTGTTGTTTTTCATCGTTGAAATCGAATCTAAATTATTGATAAACTTTGTGCTTTGGACTGTTGATCAGACAAACACAAGCTAACTTTGATCCCACGAGGCTAATCAATAATGTAAGCAATCATTAATTGGAGCTGTAATGTGGTTGCACACATGGACACACCTGAGGTGAAGGTGAGGCTTCTTCCACATCCATCATTCACAGGTAGCGTTCAGTATTCAGAGGTCGGATGTTTTGTTTTTTCATCAAACGCAGCCGATCATTTCTTATTTTTTAGGATTCATCATCGAGCCTGAATGAGTCACTCCTCATATTCCATTACTCCTCGGTTGAGCTCGGCGTGCAGGTCAGTCAGCAGGGTTCAAACACGCCTTTGAAGGATGTGAGCGTCTCCTGACCGCGAGCTTCTGTAATGAGACTCGAGCTCATCTGCCGCAGAACCGCCCGGCGCATCAACTCCCATCGCCGCATTGTCTCTCGTGTGATTGTCAAGGGCCTCGCTTCATTTGTTCGCATAGCAAGACTAATCAAGGACATTAGCCCCGGTGTCATGTAATTCGTCATTGATTGTCTTGTTGGCCCTCGCTGCAGCATTGGCTCCACCATTACTCCTCTTGTACAACAGCCCTACCTTGTGTTTCTCCTGGATCGAAAGCACCTCCCCGCGACGTGTCGGGATTCATTTCCATGTTTTATTTAAGGCCTCCTCCGGTATCAGCAGCACTTTGAGCAGGACTGAACCTTTTGTTTCTGCCGCGGCGCTTTTCCTGGCAGACAGAATCGGCGGCTCCAGCGGTGTCGGAGAGGTGAGAGACACGGCCGTGTTCAGCCAGACAGCTCGGAGCTCATTAAAGAGACCGGGCCCGATATTTGGTGTGCGCGCCGTCTGCAGCCGATCCGCTGGTGGCTCAGCCGATTCACATTTCATTATTTGATGGCCCACGTTTTGACAGTCTCCTGCCTGTTTCTGTCAAGGCAGAATTAAATGTTAACCAAGGCCCAGACTGGGAGAAACATGAGTGCAAACAAATCGAGCTGAGAGCAGCCAGGCAGGGGAGCGGAGTCGGCGGGAGGAAGCAGCCGGCGGTGCAGAGTTTCCCCGGCCCCGAGGCCCCGAGGCTCCGAGCTCCGCTCGCCGTCAGGTCTAAGGCGACATCAAATATACATGGAAACGGCTTAACCATTTATCATTCATCCTCTCAGATAGTACTGTCTCTGTTTAAAGTCTCCAATCTCTCTCTAAGACTCCACCGCCTCCCCTTCCCATTTTTTTTTCAGCCTCCTCGCAGCTGCTTGTTTCTCAAACAATGAAATATCTGTTGAATAAGAGAAGGATCTGGCTAGTCGCTGGAAGGGGACTACAGTTCTTCCTCAGCTTTCTTTAAACCCCTTAATCTCCGGATAAAAGCATGCGATGGGTAGAGGCAAAGTAAAGTACAGTATGCAGGATCTCTGTTCGCTGGCTCCAGTCTTTTGTTTGCCCTTTGGCACGGCAGGAAATCCCCTTCATCAGCGCCGCCATACAGCCGCACTATTAGCTTGTTGACTGATGTGGTGCGAGTGAGCTCTAGGTGATAGACTCAGCCGGTCTATTGTGGAGTCGCCTCACAGCCCGAGCTTAGGCTGAATAGTGAATGCCGAAGTGAAAGGACAGTGTATGTTCTTGTGCCCTTAAAAGGGGAGCTGATCCCTCATCATGGATTCCTCATCCAGCTGCCGCGTGAGCGCGCATTTCAGGGCCGCCGCCGTCGGCGGACACAACGGGCCGCGTTGTTGCCGAGGCCCCGGCCGCGATCCCGAAATCTTGAGCCCGCGACCTCCGTCCTTGAGAGGAATTACCGCATTGTCGATAAACAAAAGGCCCGGGCCGGGCTAAGTGCATTAACGCCTCAACCGGAGGCGATCAGTATGCAGAGCGCGGCGTTTCTCAAAGGTGC
Source organism: Chaetodon trifasciatus (assembly GCA_037975065.1). Classification (NCBI taxonomy): domain Eukaryota; kingdom Metazoa; phylum Chordata; class Actinopteri; order Chaetodontiformes; family Chaetodontidae; genus Chaetodon; species Chaetodon trifasciatus. Next base: position 997,436 of record JBBMOE010000016.1, read on the forward strand.
TTTTCGCCTGAACGCTGGACGGACGAGGACTCTCAATATGTCTTCGGATGCCCAACGCAGACTGGAATGAAAAGCCTTGTGTATTCTTTAGCGAGCCTATTCTTTGACGCCTGTTCTCGTGCTGCATGTTAAACAATGTAAATGGCCAAAGCTTTTTTTTTTCTCCCCTCTCTCGAGTGAGTTATTCTCAAGTCATCTCTCAGGGAAAAACGCTGGTGATTTCCATATTTTAACTGCAATATGTAGTTTTCTCTCCAAGGCTCGCCGAGTGTTCCTTACTCACCGAAAGCATATTGAAATAGACTGTGTGTTTGTGTGTGTGCCCACGCCTGTGTGTGTGTGTGTGCGTCTCAGAATGATTTTTTTCTTTCTTCAGGATTTTTCATATTTGATCCGTCTTTTTTTAATGGGATATTGTCGTTATCTTGCACTTTTGCTCTCTGTTGCCATAATGGCAACTTAAGAGTTCTGCAAGAGGAAGAATACATCCTCCTCTTCTATTCACAAGTCCAACACGTGTGTGATGTGAATTGCAGTTTTTACCGCAGAAGCTTCAGTCGGTTCCTCCAGGACAATCAGCAGAAGAGTGTGTTGCTAATAGGCCCGGACGGGGTCAAAACACAGCTTCCTGGAGCTCAAGGTCGCACGTTTAAACTGCACGTTTTGTCCCACCAGCAGTGAAAAACCCTGAGATATTTAATTTAAAATGATATGAAGCACCGAAAATAAGCAGATCTTCATGTTTAAGTAGGTGGAAAATCGAACGCTCAGTCATTTAACACAGGAAACACAAAAGAAGCTTCTGACTGTGCTCTTAATTAGATCTTAGATGAGGCATTCTTTAAATAAACTGCTTTCAAACGACTGATTTGCGAACTGAGAGCTTATCAGCAGCGGAGAGGGGGTTCGAGGCCCATCCAGATGGATAATGTGTCGCTCAAACGTGCCGGAGACGTCTTTACTTCTGCTCCTGTGTCGTGTATCCCCGACTGTGGACGCGGGTCGTTTCCAGAAAACACAACATCCACACCAGATACTGGCGGAATAGTCGGCTCAAACCCGAAGGCGCCGCGTTATCAGCTGTGAGTCCACTCTCTGGACAATAGTAATAATTAAATTTTCCCATTTATCGGGGGATAATAGACCCTATCTGCCCGTGATACCGCACAGGTCCCAGGTATTTAGACAGCGACGCATTTCCTGTTGTTGGGGTTCTGCACTGCAGCACGAGCTGCGAGGTTAAAGTGCTGACTCTCAGCTTTAACGGTGTTGGATGATGTTTACGTGCCGGGCAAATGGTCTTTTTACGCTCTGTCCTCCCAGTGTTAACGATCCCAAACAAACCGAAGAAGAAGAAGCTGCAAAAAGTCCCTGAAACGGCAGCAACAGCTGGTTTGCTTTACCGTGTCTGCTGCAGATCTTCCTCCATCAAATTCAAGTCAGTGTTTTCACCGAGCGCAGAGCTGTTAGAAAATAATCTGGAAACGTCGCGTCCTCTCCGTCTCTGCAGCACCGGCTGACCCTCTAGCTTCTGTGGGAAAAGGTCTGATGTGAATGTGTTTAGCTTTGCGTGGTCATGGCCAGCGACCGGAAAAACTGCACAGTCAGACCTGTGTCTCAAACCAGCGGGCGTCCGTCATGCATGCTGGTTTAAATTGAAGTGTGGGAAGAAGCAGTGATGTAAACACTTAATGGAAAATTACCTGAGCTCTGAATACCAAAACTACAAACAGGTGGGTGACAGCCGGTCCTTGACCAAAGTCCAGGTCAAGTTTCTCTGAACCTGAAGGATTAAATGTTTCTGAACGGGTTAGGAAGTTCAAATCAGAGCTTATTTTGACAGAAAATTATCAAACAATCTGATTATTTTTCAAGCAAAAACAGCAGAAAAAGCCAAACGTTCTCAGCTTCCACAGGAAGAGTTTCTGATTTTTTGTGTTTTTCAGTGTAAATTTAATAACTTTTCTGGTTTCTGTTGGTTGAACAAAAAAAAAAAAAAAGCATTTAATTGAGAATTAATTGTTAGCTGCAGCCAGAGCTAACACTATTAATTGATTTAGAAAATTAATCAAACTGTTTGGATAAAGTAAAAATTACCCAAATTCTCATGTTCCAGTGTCTCACACGTGGATTTTACTGCTTTTCTTACTTGACAAGTATCTTAATTATCATTTTTCACTATTTTCTGAAAATCTGTAACACCAATTAATCCATTAATAGACAATGACAGTAATTGTTTCCCCACATTTAACCTGAATTGTCACTCTAAAGAAGGAGTGATTGAGCTGCGTTTTCTGGAGATACGTGGTTTTCACTGGACGGCAGCACCGCGTGGGCGTGGCTTGACGTGCAGTACCAGCAGCGACCACCAGGTGCCGCCTTAAAAAAACAAGCACAATTTGGCCCCAGTGACAAATTTGTCTTCGTTGAGGTTTTAAAGGAAGTTGAGCCCCTTGTTTGTGCGTCCTCGTGATTGACAGGAGCACCGACCAATCAGATTCATTGCAGCTAATCTCCAGGCTAATTGGCAGTGAGCAGAAAACACAAACGGAGGCTTCAGAGCTTCTGTTCTGATGCACTTTTAGCTTTCGTCCGGTGAAAACGAGGTCTGACAAGTCAAACTTTCAAAGGTCGTCCGCGCTCACGCGGCGGGACAAACACGGTTTGCCTCCTGCGTACATGTTTACATCCCATCAGCTGGCGTCTGTTTTCCTTCCACTCCCTCTGCCGTCACACCGCGCCATCTTATTACAGATCTCATTTAGAAATGTTCACTTGTAATTATGTTATCAGATCTCATAGTCACTGTGCTGAAACCAAACAAGGCCTGTCTAATTTCTTGTTGCTTCATCATTATTAATGAAATAACAACATGAGGGCAATTTAATCGCAATGCTGCCCGCGACATTTTCGCTCATTTGCCCAAAGTGACAAACTGACACTTGCTATGAAAACTATAGTCGCTGCAATTTGAGCGCTAAATTGGCGTCCTCGCCCGGTTGGAGGCTGACCTTGTCTCCTCACTCCCCTTCCTCTGTGTCTCTCTCTTTATCTGTTCTCCTTGGTCGACTTCTCTCTGTTTCCCGCTCTGCCTCTCCCTGTACCAGATAACTTCCCACAGATGGCTCATCAGAAGCGCTTCATCGAGCGGAAATACAGGCAGGAGCTGAAGGAGATGAGACGAGAGCGGGAGCGGCAGGAGAAGGAGACCGACGAGGTGGAGGAAGGCAGGAAGTGACAGCGGCGGCGTGTCGGAGAGGCCGATCAGGAGCCGCGGCCGGCCGGCCAAACGGAGGTGCCTCTCGCTGACGGTGGAGCTGTGATTGTTTATCAGTGACGTTGCCTAAATTCTGCATGAACGTCGGTGGGATGCAGGTGAGGATTAGCGGCTGTGGCTCACAGATTTTAGGCTGAAATTAGCTTTTAGTGTCACAAAGAGTTAGAAATGATGGAATGTGTCCTGCTGCGTCGAGCTGCCGGCCTTCTGCTGCCTGCTGCCGATGCTAATCTTTAAACACCGAGCTGACGACTGACTTTAAGATCCCAAAGCAGATGCCGAGCAAAACAAGGTTTTAAAAGGAAGTGCTGAATAAAACCATCAACGTTAATATTGTAAATAAAGTTTCCGACTCTGTTCCAGTCAGTTGGATTTGTCTTTCTTCCATTCGTTGTCATCGTCGCCGGCTCGCTGCTCCGCTAAGAGGCCTAAACCAGAAAAAGGGTTGAGTCAATTATATTCAATCACGACAATGTCACCATCTGTCTCACATCTGCCACTCATCCTCTAATAATCAAAATGTGGATTTTTTTCCCCCACTCTCTCTTTTTTCACCTCTCTCCAAATCCGATTGGCTGTCTAACAGATCTTAATTATAGATTGTCTAATTAACAATTTCCTCAGCTCACTAGCCTCTGGATCCAGCTCTTTAACAACAGCCGCCATATGAGTTACTGTGTGACGTGTCGAGTTGGATCCGTGGTAGATAATACACCCCCGTACCTGCGTGGACGCTAAGTGTTTTGCCTGCTCGCCTGTGGCTGCCATCACGTTTCAGATAAAAATGAAATTATCCCGCAGGAGCAGATGAAAACGGTCGTCCAGCGCGGCGACGGCGCGAGTAAATAAACCCGTCAAGATCGTTAACCCTCCGTTTAATGCTGATGTTATTCGGAAGAACACCTCACAAAGGAAGCAGAAGCTCTGATTTTAAAGATATTTAATTGTGTCATATAAATATTCAGTACAAAATATCACGTTTTACAAAGCAGATTGATGAATGGCCAATGGCGTGGGGCCCCTTGCACTACCACAACCGCTCAGATTGATTCTACATTGACAAAACTCCACTGCTCAATCACATTGTCACCAACATAATACACCGTAGCAGAGGTGAGCCCGACAGTGTCTACACATCAACAACCACAGATCTATCGCGTCTGGAGAAAGAGGACGTCACCGTCTAGTTAGCTCAACTTAAACCCCCCCGAGACGTGGCGGTGCGGCACCTTTCAGTGTGCAACATTTCCTCTTATCTTAGCAGAGCATGGCGCCAATGCTTGGAGGCAATTACACTCTCCATAGGAAAACACAAGCACGTCTTCGTAATGGCGATATGCTTGACACCCTGCGTGAAGGCCGGAAAGAGCGAAGACTGAAGGAAAAAACGCTTTTGGTGAGTAGTGCTGTCATGTTGATTTCCATTCGAGGCCTCACATTGTACCTTGAGGCACAACAGCAGTTTTCTTGGAGTGAAGGGTTTCTAAACCCATTAAATGCTTATCACGGCGACGTCGCCGCAGTCTGAAATGGCCACTTACACAACGGGAGCTCCGGCAACAAGCTAATAAACAAAACAAGAGGGCAAACAAAAAGGAGAGCACGTGTGTACAATAGCCGAGCATAAAGAAATTTCCAGCCACCGTGTTATCAATTGGATTCTTTAATGTGCCGCGCCGCCGTCGATGTGACGCCCGCTTCAGAGTACAGAGAGAAAAAGTGCACCACTGTGGCAATTATGCCATTGTGTTTTGTTATTACTGTTTCAAATGTCTGATAAATGTCAGCCTCTTCACAGGTTGGCCTTTTGCTAAAGCGAGGCCGCAGCTTGTTTTAGCCGGCCTGTTTTTTTTTCCTTGTTGATGGCGCTCTGCCCTCCCGGTTCAAGCAGCCCTCTTTATTCCACAACTGTTGATTCATAGTTAGGAGGTCTGAAGTAATTTGACAATATTGCTTTTTTTTTTTTCCTCCTTTTGTTTTCTAAATCACAGGAAAAACAGAGCTGCTGTGTATTCTCGCTGCAGGATAATGTTTTGACCTTCTCTCTCGGCCGAGGACACACCTCTGGGTTTAGGAACCTTATTCCAGGCCATTCAAAGGTCAGGTGCCCCTCGATAAGCCCCTTTATGGGAAAAGGCTGCCCGTCCCTCAGGAAATCAGCCGGGTGAAGCCTGAGCACTTGTTCTACGAGCAGTACATGTAAAGAAGGGCAGGAATTGTAGGATTTTTGAAAGGAAAACACTGGTGTCCTTTGTGTTTTGGCACATTTCCATTACTGAGCTGCTATGTTACATTATTATACATTCGACTGAGCCGGCAGAGCCCGTCTCACACCTTCATCAAGAGGAACTCGCGAGGGTCCGAACCCTGACGGGGCCGTCCCCTCGCGAGTTTGTGCCCTTTTGTTATTATTTATTAAGGTTTGTTTTTGTCTCCTGGAAACATGAAACTGGGCCCAGTAATTGGAAATGACGTCCAGTCGGCCAGATGGCGGCGCTGTAGATTTTGGATCGTGAACGTCCGCCATGATGAATTGTCTGCCATTTTGACCTCCTCCTAAACTCCGATTCCAACCAAACTGTCTGTGGATCTTTGTTAGTTATCAGGATGTTTAGTCTAGAAGATATTTACCAGTAACAGGAACCAGCCAGAACTTTTAATGGTTTAGGTCATGTGGTACACTGAGGTGTTCATTTAGGCTTTTTTTTCTTATGACCTCAAAATCAAGAAAATCTGGTCTTTTCTGGTCGTGTAGATTTGTTCCTGTAATTTAAGGCTTTTGATTCATCTGATGATCATGAAGTGTTAAAGTCCAAGTTTCAACACATTGATCCCAGTGGAAACATCATCGTTTCCACCTGGTACGCTCACTCAAATACTGTGTTTCTTCATCAGCTTAACAGATAAAATGAACCATTTAGGGACAGAAAATAAAACCGCATGATGAATTTTAATTGCAACTGTCCACGAGATGTTTAATTTGATGCCGTAGTTTCGAGCTCGGCGGCATCCCTCCGTGTGACTTCGACTTACACCTGCTGTACAGAGTGAAACGTACACATGTCTGTGGTCAGGATGAGCGAAACAGGCCAGCGGGACCAGGGTTTGCCTCGGAGTCTGGTGCACACCGGGTCGCTGATTTTCATCAATGTATCATAGAAAACAACACGATTCTGTGCGCTTCATTTTTCAGCCACAGAGTCGGCTGCACAGAGAAAAACGGTTCTGAAGACATTCAGCTCAATAAAGAAATATTTGGTATTTCGGCTCAGCTCACAGCGAATGCTCAAAGCTGTGTGGAGATGAAAATCAGATACTGCAAAAATGACAAACTGGTGTGTTTGCGGATGTTTGTCGCGGCCGTAAAATCCACTTTCCTTTACCACAGCTTCGTGTAATCTTTAAAGAACATTAGCCACTTGTCGACAGCGACGTGCCACAGCTGAAACGAATGTCGATGACTCTCTGCCTCTCAAATCCAATCCAGATTTCTCATTTTCTCATCAGAGATGACGATGCCAACATTTTCTGGCACTTGTGGCTTAAGCACAACTGCGGATAAGTGGCTAATGCGAGGCAGCCGTCGCTGAAAGGAGGGATCGTTTGGACGATAGAAATCCCTAGAAAAACAAAACAACTGTACAGCGTATTGTATCGTATTACCGTACCGTACATACACAAGCTAAGATAGAACTCACAATATGCAGCATGTTTTTGTCCCAGAAACACTGAAAAATACATAGGCATATCTGTTGGTTTACAAAACTGCTTGTTGAACATGTCCATCACACGCAGCTTTGGAAAAACAAACAAAAAGAAAATATTGGTATAGATATATTTGGGCCTCATGTGCACCCCGTATACACACACAAAAAAAAAGTCTCGACACAACGTCTCTTCACTGCACCCTCGCAAAAACGCAACTAACACTGACTGGACACACAATGCCTACGTCTGGTCACCGGAGGGACAACTGAATGGTGATCGATGGCGGTGAAAGAGCGCCCGGACAAACCGCGCTCGTTTCTCGGTCCTCTCGCCATTTTCCTCGTGCGCCAGAAATGGCCCGAAAGTTTTAAACACGTGTTTGACGTTTGTCTCCTCGTCTGTGTGCCAGGCTCTCGTTAGGAATCCCTGTCGCTGTCGTCGCCCCCGTACATGTCCGCCAGTTTCTTAAACCGGGGTCCCCACTCGCTCAGGTAGTTGTAGTCCTGGTCGCCCTCGGTGGTCACCGACTCCAGCGAGCTGAGGGACTCCGCCACGGAGCCGTTTCCCTCGTAGGCGTAGGTGGCCAGGGAGTCGTAAGGCGGCGCCGTCGGGTCGCTGTCGTTGTCCTGGAGCCTCTGGTTGATGAAGTCTCTCACGTCCCCGTTATTGTCCCGGGTCGGGGGCAGCACAGGCCGTCGGACCGGAGGGTAGAAGGTCTCGGGGACGATGTCCCTCCGCTGCTTGCTCTCCTCGATGGCCTCTGGGTTGCGCAGCGTGCCGATATCAAAGGCCTGAGTGTCCTCCTCTCCGCCCCCTTCATCGTTGTAGCTGACAACGTTGTCTCTGACATCCTCTTTGGAGATGATCAAAGGCTCCTTCTTCCTCTGTCTCCTCAGGGCAGCAAACAGCACCACGATCACTGCAGGGAGAACAAAAACAAAGAGCAAGTAACGGAGTTAGGTGACTTTTGCTGTTGTTTCTTTGCTCCCTCTCCATGTTCTGAAGGCCAGCGACTCTCTAGGGGGAATTGTTGATGTTGCACGAGTGTTCACTGATGTTCAGGGACTTTGTCTAACTTTGTAGAACAGGCTCAGCCACCACAAGGATGCATTATGTATTTTTCCCTCCTCAGGGCCACCGCTGCTTAAGAAAACAGGCAAGTACATCATGTGCTAGAAACTCTACTTATGTACCTCCTGTAGCATTAAGACCTTTGAGTGATGCATATGAGGCCGCCCTTGCCTCTTTGGATCGAGTCAAACATGAAGTCAGTGTCTCTTGCGGAAGCCTCCCTGCACGTTACAAAGGTCTGTCATGAAAAATACAGTTATTGGAGCAATTTTTGGAGTCTTCAGGAAGTAAACTTTCACACAAAAATGACCCTTAAGCGCCATTTGCAGGAAATCGACCTTCTGTGATGCAAGACTTAAAGGACAAGTAGCAATAGAAGTTCCCAAAGCTCATGCGGCTCCATCACTGCTTATAGCTCCACCAGGCAGGAGTTTTATGTAAAAACGCACCTGTCTTTTTCACCCTAAAGCACAAAGTTGGGCCGTAATAAATCACAATGTTCCATTCCCCCAGCTGAGATGCTGTAGATCTTTGCTGCTTTTCTGTTCAAATCAAATTAACATGTCAGCTGTGGTCACTGGCAGAATTATCCGCCCACAGGAAGCGATGAATCACATTAAGGAGTGAAACACAAAACTGTCTCTTTAACACCTGCGAGAGGCGATCTGCTTGTACTAAGAAGCTCTCCAGCGGAGCTTCAAGAAACGCTCAAATCAAATTTTCAGCGAAGCCGTCCCGCTTCAATAAAGATCTAATTGAAAAACAAATGTGTGCAACATCGAGCTGCAGGTGCATTTCCGATCTGTCTCTACTCACTGAGCAGAATGATGACACAAAGCAAAATGGCCACCAGGGCTCCGGTGCTGAGTCCGGCCCTCGCTGTGAGCGCCTCGGCGTTGCACAGCTTCATGTTGCCCTCGCGGTCGCAGGTGCACACTCTGATGGTCAGCGTGTTGGTGCTGCTTTGCATCGGGAACTCTCCGTCCGAGATGACCACGGGCACGTGGTAGATGCTCTTCTGCAGGCTGTTGTAGCTGTTCCTCCGGGTGAGGATCCAGGCCGTGTTGTCTGAAAACAGGATATCCAGTTACTCTGCAGCAATCAATAATCTGAATGAATATTTCAATGAACCCCAGTTGAAATTTCATTTGGTCTGCGAGTGTGCTTTTAGTGCTGTGAGATGAAAACTATAAATCACGCCGTGCGCAGTACAGCATTAGACGTGGTTAAGTTTAACAGCGGCTATAAGTGCCTTATGGGAACATTTTACAGTAGATTGAAGTTAATCGGATGACCACGAGTATCAGCTGAGAGTGTATTACCTTTGTTATCGCGGACAGAGAAGTTGGCCTTCCCAGCGGCCTCCTGAGCGAGGCTGAAGAAGAATCTGTGTCCGCCGAGCGGCTCGTCAGGATCTGCAGCGCTCACGGTTTGTATCCTCTGAAATAAGCAACAGACAGGGGTGTCATAAACTTCTAGCAGCCATGTTGGAGGAACACAGCTATGAACATGACGAATAAATGATGCAAACTTTTGTCCTAACAGTTTTTGGCTAGTCTGACTGAAATACCTGATATTGAAGGTCGTATGTCAGACCAGCTCCTCCATTTACAGCATGACCCAAAATGTCTGAACGCAGCCAGAAATCAATGTTATGATGACGATTCTGCTGGTTCTTTTATCTCGTGGTGAACAGTATGTGGTCATATTGGCTAACAGCAGCTGTAAACCATCTAATTAAAGATCCCACAACAGCACGAGCTTGTTAGCGGCGACGACTTGCATGTTTCCGTTAACATCAGCTGTTATCGTTTGGTCTTTGGGGATTCATGAAGACAAACAGTTAATGGCAGAGTTTCCCTCACATTAAACGGTACTTAAGTGCAAGTTTGAGGAACCACTTTGTGCTCTATTACACTCTCATGTATTAGTGTATTAGCTTAGATTAGGTCGCCAGCAGTACATATGTATATATAGATATGTTTAAATTAGTCTGACCTTTAGCAGCCGCAACATAATTCTCACATTAGTTATTATGCAACTGCATAATATTCATTCATTACAAACGGGTCATTCTGCAGAATGAGTACTTCAAGCACATTTTGATGCTAGTATTTCTTTACTGTTGCATTACTGCTTTTTCCACCGCTGCAGCTGACGTCTAATATCTCAAAGACAACAGTCCATCGAGACTTCTTTCTCTGTTTGAGTATCACATTGTGAGCGTCACACTTCTGTGAGCAACATTTGGTTCAGACGCGAGTGTGAACACAAAATATGTGACTCTGTCGAAGTTTATGGTTCACGTGTCGCAGCACTTTGGGTTTTCAGCTTTGGAGAAACGGCAGCAACTGAAAAGACAAAGCCAACTGTGAGACGTTTGACATTAAATCTAACAGCTGGTAAATATAACAACACAGACTATAATGCAGCTGTGTCTTTTCCACGACTGCAGAGGTGTTCTTGACTTTGATCCATCGCTTCTGAGAACTACTGACTTATCAACCTGAGGAAAAAAGGTCAGAAAAGTATTCGTCTTCTCACCGCTGTATCATTACCTCTTGCTTAAAACACATCTGACTGATTTACAAGTTCCCTCTGAGGTCTGCTGAGCTGGAAGTGGACACATGAGCCTAACAGCGAGGTCGAGATGGAATCGTGACTACGGCTTCGTGTTTGGTCGCACCAACCTGATTAGCCTTTGCATTCTCGCACACGAATGTCTCGTAATTGGTGGCAAACGTCGGGGCGTTGTCGTTGACGTCCAGCACTCTGATGTAAACCGGCACACGGCTGATCTGTCGCGGGTTGTCTGGGAAACACAAAGGTGAACCGTGAATATACAACAATGATTATTGCATTACTTTAAAAACATGTTTTTCCATGCATAGGTAATATAGTTGGCCATAGTATAAAGATATTTACATTACTCTCGACAGTGAGGTGAGCACGTCTTGATTAAACTGCTGTAAATTCTCAAATAAAAGCCAGAATTCAGATATTTTATGGCTAAAGGCCTGTTATTAAACCTCTACTGTAGCAGTTTGCACGAAATTACAGACATTTCCTTTGCATATTATATAATCTTTTAATTTGATTTATCTTTTATATTTTCAGGTTCTTATTTTATTGAATGAGCATGTGAATAATAAAACCTCTGAATCTTCAGCACGCTGAAGTGTTGTTTTAATTGACATTAATGGAACGTCAAACAAAAGAAAAACATTGCTGTAAATGAAACTCAATTCTTCCTGCGAACATTTTCACTGTTCAAGTCTTCCAGCAGCTCTTTTAATGTGACCCTGCGGGAAGTGTAATTGACAGCAACTTCATATCAGATTAAAAAGATGCAGGTAAGCAAGCCGAGTGAAGTGAGTGAATAATAAGATCTTATAAATCGAAAGAAAAACTCAGAGCAGCAGGTGGGTGGGTACACTATACTGAATTCATCAAGACAACAGGTACACATGAAGGAAGTTAAAGTGTAAAGTTTATATTCATTTAAAACGGGAGCAGAAACAGGCGGGCCTCTCAGAACAGAAAATGTTTAAGAGCCTGTTTATTATAGGCCTGTTTCAAATAAAGGCCTGGTCCTCTGCAGCTGTGTTTAACAAATACTGTTGCCAAAGAATAGCAAATACTTCGACAGTAGAAGAAGAATCAGAGGAACAATCCCACACAGCAACATCCACATGCACACACACGTCATGCACTGGTGAAATTCTTCCTCTGCCTTTAACCCATCCTGGTCATCCTTCCTCCGCGGCAGACCAGGAGTGGTGGGCTGCCATCCGCCCGGCGCCCGGGGACCCAGTTCTTCTCGTCACCATTGGTCAGGTGGTGATCTTCTTGCATGTTTTTAGTGGGGGTATATTTTATGGAGGATACACGGGGAGGCCCCTTTTTCCTCGAGCAGCAGGCACCGAAGGCATGGTGGAGGACACGCCCCCAGCGCCCACAGCGAGAATCAAACCCGGGACCTTCTAGCTGTGAGGTGACAGTGTTACCACCGTGCCACCCAATAATGGTACGTATGAACATTAATATTACATTAAGATTGATATATGTTGATTATACTACACAGTATGTACAGTATCTCATATGGTTTTGAGTGAATAAACAAGGCTACGCAAAGCAAAGTTTCACCAGAAGGTGGCGATAAAGGCTACCGTACATATGGCTGTAATAAATACAGTAGAAGAAGTAGAGCTGTTTGCCAACCACCAATGAAAGAAGAAGAAATGAAATCAGTTGCCATCAATGAGAGAAACATGGTCTTTTGGAAATTTTCAGCTGTGGAAACAGCTGCTTCGTCTCTCTGAGCAGCTGATCAGTCCTGATTTAAACGTTCAACATGTCAGAAGTAATTCTGGTGTTTTCTTCACCCATTAAGCGCATTAACCCCTCTGAACCCCTTGTGGGTGTTTTATTTTTTTTTGCTCCTGTCACGTCTTTATTCACTGTGCTCATTTTCACTTCAATATATAAGTCCTGCACCTCCATGGAAACAGCACATCGTGGCTAAAAGTAGAGAGAAGTCAGAAAGATCTAATTTGCAGTCTATTTTCTACAGGATCAGGTTTGTGCAATCAGTCTGTTTTTGGCAAAGGTTTAAAAGAGACATGTAGGATGAAGCGATCTTGGAGAAATATCGCTGTTTTAAGGTTAAATTTGGTTATTTTTCATGCTGGAAACAGGAAATCTCAACATAATTTCTGTTTTTACAGTTTCTGGATATGGTGAATGATGTACTTTGGACCATTTTTTTTAAAAACAACATGCCTTTGAATGACTTTTTCAAGCAAGTGCAGGAACTTTTTTGCTAATTTTTCCAGAATTTTGCCGTTTCCGTCAATTTTTTCTGAAGCGATACTTCAAAATACGCATAAAAATCTGTTGATGGAAACACAGCTGTTATAGGAGGAAGAGCCTCTCAGCTGAACGGTGAACCACGTATCTGTTTTCTTTTAGTTACTATGATTTTTTCGTGTCTTCCTTTTGCGAGTTTGCGGTCACAGATTCTGTCCCTGGTTGGGATCTGACTCTGCTTCCTATCTCTCACAGTGGAGATATATTCTGCCAGTTCATAATCTCTTGTTAGGACCAGATAACATTCTATTCTACATTGGCTTTTACTTTCTTCTCTCCGATGTTCCGAATAGGTTTCTTTACCCCCTTTTTTCACTTCAACACACAGCACTCAGGAGTTAGTATCACCTCCAAAAATCCAATTTGGCCGACAGAATAAGAGGAAGCGCTTCCCGTCCTGCTGCACTTACTGAACTCTGTGGCGATGACGGAGATGTTGTGCCAGGCGTTCTCTTCTCTGTCCAGCTCCCTGAGGATGAACACTGACCCGTTGCCTGCATGGATGTTGAACACTCTGTCCATGTCCGTCCGCCGATCAATAGTGTACCTGCACAAAACACACACAGGGACCGGCTTTTTAACTTGTGTATTCAGGCTGCGTGGAAGTGTTGCGTGTTCCCTGGGTGAGGGATGCAGGGTACAGCCACATCCAGAGTTTCCCGGGTGTGAACCAGAGTGAAAATGGTCACACTTACTGGTGAGACTGGGTTCAATTAACATTCAGTGTGGTGAGAGGGGCTTCAGGAGGCACGAGGTGCTCAAAACAAGTCTGACTAAGCTTGATGGACTTCTCTGCACTCTGCTATTATTTCCTTTCTTTGCTACTCAAACTACACAAGAAAGCGCTGAGGAAAAATATGAAGTTTAGCTTCAATCAAGGCAGCGGATCACCCTCAGAAAAAAGGCCAACTTTGTTGAAAAGAACAAAATTGGTTTTCATCTGCGAAAATGAGCCAAACGGCAGGAGTTAATGAACTGCTTCTAAACATCTCACATGACACAAACGCTTTCTCAATCTCACCGTGGCAACATTTTCGGGTTTACATCCTCAAGTTTGGACAGGTGCTGCTCGAAACGTTGATAAAATGCTTTTACAGCAGCAGAGTCCTCATAACTCTGGATATCCAACATCCAAACGGAGGGACTGCTGCCACTCTCAGATTGATTGACTGGACTTTTACTCATGGTGTCAACCCTCAAATGAAAATCCTGTTTTTCAAACCAATGTGAGACTCAAAGTGAACAGCTTATTCTCTCCCACCTGTTAATGCATCTCTGCTTGATTTCACACTGAATTCAAAATGGTACAAATATCTTGAACTGAGCCAGCGACGGTTGATTGATTAGCCTCTCTGAATGGATTACACTGATCTTCTATTTCTGTTGAAGTGTTTTACCTTCATACGTCCTCATCCTTATGTGTACACTGTCACATATGCAAAATACCACAATTATGAAAAGTGAATCTTTTTCGGGATCCACAGTCAACAGTACGTTCAGTTGATATTCTGTGATCCAGTTCTAGAAGCGCCAACCCTCAACCAACCTTCTGTTTGTTACTTAAAGCAACACACCTGTTCTTTCCGGTGTGTTATAGGTGTTATCGTGCACTTGACACTAAATCTGCACAGTTTCTTTTACCAACAACTGGTGATTTCTTCTAATCTAACTGTTGCTGAGACGTATCTTTACCTCTTTCAACCCTTTCACTTCTCAAACTTGTGCACATAAAAATGAACTTATCTGCATGACCAGATCCAACGAGAGGTTAGTAGAACAGTGCATTTGTTCATGATTTGGGTGAACTGACCCTTTAAAATAAACAGTGTACCATCTGACAGTCTTGAGTAGTCTGTCCTGTGTTGATGACGGATTTTTACAAGTGCTTGCAGTCACACACAAACACACACACCAACATGAGCCAACAGGTTATCCAGCGGTGTTGTTTTTCCCTGCTTCCCAGACTCCTGTGATACATCAGTGTGATTAATGGAGTAGCAGGCATCAGGAGGGCCGGTGTAAGAAGGAGGAGACCCCCGAGGGGAGACTATGAACCCGGGCACTCAATGCACCGCCGCACCGCTCTCTCTTCTCGCTGCACATCCTCCTCCCAGCCCCTCCCCGCTGCTTCTCCCGCATCAACCATTTTAGTGTCTTTATCTAAACACTCCCTCCTCATCACTGCCGCCTCGCCTCCTCTCCCACCACCTCGCCGGCCCGACAGTAACTCTAACCTCGTTAAATCTGCGTCGGCCGTGGGCTTTACTAATTGCTTTTCTAATATTCACAATAATTCAGCTGGCTGGGCCTAACCCTTCCCCTGATTAATGGCAGCGAGATAACAGTGCGCCTCGTCCTGACCGGGCATCCAAAGTGCTGCACTCAGCAGGCAGGCAGCTGGCTGGATGGGAGGCCGGGCAGAAGGACATGGAGGGTTACAGAAATGTTAGTGATCAGCGGGTTGGGACATATATCCTCTTCCCTCAGTACAGAAGCTGCAGGACCGGCTGGCTTGCCACAGCATTTTCTCTCCAGAACAAGAGTCAGCGGGCGTCCATTTTAAGCTTTGATTTGGGGATCTGCAGGTCAAAAGGTGCCCAGTTTGGCCTGGGTTTTATTTCTATGAAAGTCCAGGCAACACTTCCAAATATATTCATGTGATGGTTGTCAAAAAGTGGTTTTATGGAGCCGGGATGACCAGCGATTTCACCATAACGTCCATGTAGCAGCTATTCTGCAGCTTCTGATCGTATCACATGATCTTCATCAACAGATAGAGTCTTGCAATTGAAGAGGTTTAAATTTCCATTGTTTTAGAGCACTTTAAGGACTTAAAAGCTCCAGAGTAGCCACTAAATGGACGACAAGGTCAAACTGCTGGTTTCAAGGTCAAGAATGAACCTCGAATTTAGCCCGATTTTAACACAAATCCTGTCTCTGGGCCCTTCGGCGTACGTTCTTAAACCTGAACACGGATGACATTTTGAATGAACATTCAGCCTCTGAAGTCCTTCACTTTTATGCCAGACTAGTTAAAAGTTTCTGACGAGTTTCCCAAAGTCTGCCCTTGGTAAGCTGCAGACGGGAAGCAGCGTTTAAATATCGCAGCACTAAAACGCTTCATTAAAACCAGGACTAATAAAAGACTTTTAAGAGTTGGCAGCTGTTTAAGACAGAGTGACCCGTACGGCAGGAAAACTGGGAAAGTTTTCTGACCAATATTCAGTCATGTCTGTGTCAAACGAGGAAAATACGTTTTCATTCCAGGTTTAAAAAATTGAACATTCGTTTTAGGGGCTTGATCAGTGCTGAGCTCCCATCATACTAGAGACTCGGCCATTACGACCCTGTCATCAGTTACAGCTCATCCCTGTGTTCAGCACATGCTGCACGTTCGTGCATGCAGACGTGCCAGCTGACTGAAGGGATTTGTTGTGGCGAGCTGATGAAGATAACCGTCTCGGTGGCTTCCTCATGCCAGGCAGCCCCCAGGCTTCCCGGGCCCCCCTCCTCCTCCTCCTCCTCCTCCTCCTCCACTGTGCGGCTTTAAATGCCACGGGGTAGCTACCTCCTTGATGATGGGCGATAAAAGAGAATGATGTCATATTTGACACCTGCAGTAAAGTGGTGGAACTTCAACCTTGAGAGCCAACTCCCTTAGTGCATCATAAAAATGAAAAAGTCTTTGAGACAGAGTGGAGGGCGCAGCCTCACACCTGACTGCCATTATTTCCATTTAATAGAATACTAGCATAATTTTGTATCTCTATGAACTGAGTTGTGTAAGTGAACTTTTGTCGTATTTCAGTGTTTAGTGGCACCAACAGTCTCTCGACCAAGGCCTCGTTATGTATTTTAATGCTGTGTTTATGTTTATGGTGAGGAAAATCTATGGGTCCACTTTGAAACTTTTAAGGTCATATTTAAATAATTCACTTAATGGGAGTTCCTATATAAGTTCTGCAAGTGTTGTGCATAAATAATTTCCCCATTAGGGTCCAGCACCTCTTGAATTGATTAAAGGCCGTCCTCAGAAAAAAATGGAAAAGTAATATTTCACAATTATTGGATAAAATTCCTCCAATTTGAAAAACCACTCTTGTAATATTGAGATTAAATATTTTTAACTCAAGTTTCACTAAGCAGCCTGTCCTTGGGCTTTTTCTCATGTCCTTCTTCCTTATTATGGGATAGGCCTGATACAGAATCCCACCAAATGGGAGCTAGAATTGGTCTACAAAAGACTATTTGGACCTGAAGATCATAATGTTTGGTTTTGGATTTAAAGGTCTCTCTTGACTGTGTAACCGGGAAGCAGCTCCACAGTCGAAGCATCAGAAACTTGACTGATCATACACATTTTATGCTTTACCTTCTAAACCACCAGCTGCACATACTTAACATTTTTGCTGACCATCTTCAAATGCATAATGCATGCACACTTTTCGGCTTTTCCAGGTTCCATTCATGTTCCCGCAGCACGGAAATGAAATTCAAATCAGGCCACACTTCAACTGCACTACCAAGCAATGATGAAGTTATTAAACATAATTAGACTTAATTAAATAATAAAAAATATTTTAATTCAAAATATTAAAAATTTAAACTGAAGGTCTTTTCTGGTACTTTATTCTCACAGTTCCTTTGAATCAGCTCAAACTTTCACTTTCAAACCAACATGGATGGAGGTACTTAGATGTGGTTGAAAGCTCTGGGAAAAAAAAGGCACTAAGAAGAGCTTGAGATGCAGTTTTGGGTCAGATCATACATAAATGAATGGAAGTCAATAGATGGCTTACAAGTGAAAGTTTGAGCCTTAAACTTTCACTTTTAAGCCAACATGTATGAAAGGTCCAAAGGTGCTTAGATGTGATAGAAAGCTTTGGAAAAAAGCCAGTAAGAAGAGCTTGAGTTACATTTTTGGGTCAAATTGTACATAAATGAATGGAAGTCAATGATTCTTTGAAAGTGAAAGTTTGAGGTGTGTTCGCTCAAACTTTCACTTTCAAACCAACATGGATGGAGGTCCAAAGGTGCTTAGATGTGATAGAAAACTCCAGGGAAAAAGCCAGTAAGAAGAGCTTGTGTGACTTTTTTGGGTCAAATTGTACATAAATAAATGCAAGTCAATGATGCTTTAAACGTGAAAGCTTGAGGCGTATTGGCTCAAACTTTCACTTTCAAACCAACATGGATGGAGGTCCAAAGGTGCTTAGATATGGTTGAAAGCTCTGGGAAAAAAAAGGCAGTAAGAAGAGCCTGAGATGCAGTTTTAGGTCAGATCATACATAAATGAATGGAAGTCAATAGATGGCTTAAAAGTGAAAGTTTGAGCCTTAAACTTTCACTTTTAAGCCAACATGTATGAAAGGTCCAAAGGTGCTTAGATGTGATAGAAAACTTTGGAAAAAAGCCAGTAAGAAGAGCTTGAGTTACATTTTTGGGTCAAATTGTACATAAATTAATGGAAGTCAATGATTCTTTGAAAGTGAAAGTTTGAGGCGTGTTCGCTCAAACTTTCACTTTCAAACCAACATGGATGGAGGTCCAAAGGTGCTTAGATATTGTTGAAAGCTCTGGAAAAAAAAGGCAGTAAGACGAGCTTGAGCCACAGTTTTGGGTTCAGTACCTGACGAGGCTGCTTTTGTCGTCGGGATCGGACGCGCTGACCGAGCCAATGACGGTGTTCCTGGCGGCGTCCTCTTTGACCTCCATGACGTAGCTGGCGCGCTCGAACACCGGCGGCTCGTCCACGTCCTCCACGACGATCTTGATGGTGGCCTCGTCCCTGAAGGGGCCCACGGAGAAGAAGCGAGGGTTGATGTGGGCGTTTTCCACCTGAACCCGGAGACTGTACTGACGCTTCCTCTCAAAGTCAAGAGGCTGCAACAACAGAGAGGAGACGCAGGTGTGAGGTGTTTAACATTCAGTAACTCTGCATGTTTCTCTGTTTTCACGAGTTGAAAAGAAAATTCCGCTGTGGCTCTTTGTTTCCTGCTCTAATCACACCCTTTGTCCCTTAACTTTTACTTTTAAACCTTCATCTGCATGCAGCTCCACGTTCAGCTGTTGATTTTGGGAAAACTAATATCCATTGAGAGCATCCTGCCACATTTAATTTCGGGCCAGATTGGGATTGTGTTCATTAAACTGACAATCTCTTCCAGCGCATCGTCTAATGAGCGCGTGTGAAGGGGTTCAGTGTCTTGTTCAAGGACACTAACAAGACTTTTGATGGACACACATGGGCTGCTGCATAGATCAGGCCTGTGCTCTTTTGGACATGGAAAAGCCTTTCACTGAACTGCTGCCACATCCTGAATAATGTGACTGAGGTGGCATTTTGGCGGAAAACTATCACAACAGCATGGTCAGATCGTACAAAAGGGACTTTCATATTGGTTTTACATGATTAAAAAAGGTATTTTTTCCATGGAGTCTGGTTGGACTCCATGACAGCATGTAGATATGGTCTATTTATTGCAGTTATTGAGCATTAATGCTAAATGCTGCACATTCAATGCACATTTTCTCCCTCTTCTGTTCCTTTTCTCTGTTTCTTTATGCTCAAACAAAGACACGGCAGCTTCCTGATCGCTGCCGCACTCTGTGAAACAATCAATCAAAGTTGTCTGCGGATGTTTGCCGGGTGACATCTGTTCATTTTGCTTTTCTTTTTTTTGTGTGTGTGTGTGTTAAATGAAGACATCAGTACATCAGATTAGTACATAAGTGTCAGAGAAAAAAAAATCTATTTTACTTTGTAAGGGCGAATCAAGGTTGAACACATTTCCGCGTTAGAATCTCTGAACGAGGCTGATTAGAAAAAGATGAAAAAGAAGTGAAACAGAAAATAAAATCATATCATGACTGCTTTTCTGCTGAAGGACACATCTTTTCACAAGCATGACTTCTACGTGTATGTATCAAGTATTTAGTTCACTGAATGACAGTAATAAAGACACATATCTAAACTTTTATTTTGTGGTATAAATACATGAATATATATACTTAACATGTTTTTATCTTAGACCTTTTCTGTTGGTATAACACATTTCATTTTACCCATTTGTTAACTTAAAAAGAAGCAGCTTTGTTATCTTTATGCATGATCCCCTGTAATCCTGCATCTACTGTACACTCCTCTTACATCCTATAATTTATGTACTGGGCCCAATGATTAGTGGCCTGACTCCTGCACAGCTGCCACTGTCTTCTGTCGCAGCGCATTTTAGCACAGGATGGTGGTATGCTTTTGCTTTTATGCTCCTTTTTCTCCACGTTTTTTGAAGTTGTAGCCACCGAAGGTATCCCCCCATTGATGGAAATAATTGGGGAGCGGTGCATTTTAATGAATGCGCGCTGAGCAGGAGCAGCTGGATCAGAGTGAGCTTCCTACTGTACATATGAAAGGATGCCAGGTCCGTGATCGCTGGAAACAGCCAATGAGAACTTGAAAAGTCCACATGGAACGAGCCATTTTCTGAATCCATGAATAATAACATAATATGAGTCAGTGATTTTCGCTGTTTCTTGTTAAGGTGGGGGGGGGGGGGGAGAGAGAGCGGCACGTCAATTGGGAGGAATGTGCCGCTTTGAAGGACCGGTACAAGCTGAGATGGGACGCACTCCCACTTGACAAGCCCATTTAATTAGCCGGTTCAGAATTAGGGCATGCTCACTCCCCACACACACTCCGCCCGCACACCACATCCACTACAGCAACGCCGCGGCTACAAAAGGCAATTATGTCATCCTCCACTTAATGATGGCATGATGGAAGCGATCGATCGAAGGCTGCAGAGAGGGCGCTTGATAAGGCAACTGCCAGATCCTGTTGAATACATCAGAAACACACCACGGCACAGCACTGAATGCTACGATCCATACCGAGCATCAATATTTCTGCTCTGGTGTCAGCCGAGAGGAAGAA
Source organism: Chaetodon trifasciatus (assembly GCA_037975065.1). Taxonomy (NCBI): domain Eukaryota; kingdom Metazoa; phylum Chordata; class Actinopteri; order Chaetodontiformes; family Chaetodontidae; genus Chaetodon; species Chaetodon trifasciatus. Next base: position 1,018,294 of record JBBMOE010000016.1, read on the forward strand.
TGAGGCTCGCTCAAAACACATGGACTGGGAGTGTGGGCAAGCCTAAGCTGGAATCTAATAAGTCCTCTGTCCATAGTGCAGCTGTCGGAGCATATGGAAATAAAAAGTTTATCTCTGCCATGCTGGCCATAATAACTGCAAGCAGACGACTGTCAACGCGCTCTTAAAATCACCTTTTAATCTAAAAACCTTTAGATTTTCATGCCCTCAAACCCCATCTTTGGTTCTGCTTATGGACGACACGTTTCCATCGATATCCTCTCACTGTATGATCTGTAATTACCTCTCTTTATAGTACTTTTCACTGATAGTGGCGGGGTCCGCCACTCCGCCGCAGGATTCAAATTACCTTCCCGTCCACAGGAAGCGTGTGCTGCTGCTGCTTCACATTAAAGCCTCTGGACTGGCTGCTGTTGACTGTGAGACGGTGACACACATCTGTTACCGCCTCTTGCGACTGTTCATCACAATCACGGTCATTTTCTGGATTCGCCGACAGCCGATCAGCTTCAAGCGAGCCGTTCGATTAAGAGCTGCAGGTGACAGGCTGCACGGCGGCGGCGGCGGCGGCGGCGGCCAACTCGGCAACTGCTCACGTCATGTGCAGCATGACGCAGAGAGTGTGATTATTGAGCGGCTTCTTTATTAAAACAGCAGGAGTTTGCTTGGCTGAGCTGTAAACAGGTACCCTTCTGTTGTATTTGTGCCAAAGTAGCAACCAGGACTGAAATCTTTAACTAACTTTAATGTCTTTGTTCGCCTCTGGTGCACATTTAGGAGAATAGTTGCACATGAAAGCAGCACCAGCTTCAGTCCATGTGTAGACGGCTGTATTGATTAAAATAGAAGCAGATCTGTTCCTTCAGACGCGCGTGAGACAGACGTCTGAAATGTCTCCTGTGAAGACAAGCCTTTATTGTAAAGGCTCCCTCTGAGGGCCCCAATAAGCTCGACCAATCAGGGGGTCAGGGCAGCCTGACAGGCGAAACCCAGGGCGAAAAAAAGGGATAATAGGGACATTGTTTGAGAGATTTTAGTGAGGGAGAAAAAGGAAAAGAGAGGAAGACATGTCCCACCCCTCACAAAGCACCAACAGACAGCCACTGACCTTCCTCAGCACGATGAGGCCCTCCTGCGTGCTCCTATTGGTGGCGATGTCAAACATGCCGGGGCCGTCGCTCCCGATGATCCTGTAGTCCATTTCCGCGTTCTCGCCGATGTCGGCGTCCATGGCCCGGATCACTCCCACCACAGACCCGAGCTCAATGGACTCGGGCACTCTGAACTCGTACAGGGCTGCGGAGAAAGAAGTTTATTTTTGTGATCTGGTGGCATTGAAAGTGGAGTAAGTGCACGAGAGCAACGCTGTCGACACGTACAGAAAAAGAAAAATCTGCAGAGAGAAGAGCGAGAGAGGAGTGTGTGAGCGGGGCCACGGGGGTCACATCCTTGGATTTCTTTTCACGTCCACTTCCGGCTTTTCACACAAAGGCGCGATTCATGTGAGAAGTGAATCAAAATTAAAAGCCTCATCGAGCAGCACGGACGCCCCGAAATGCACCCTGAGATTAATTTACAAAAACACACGAGATACACCAGCCAGGAGAGGCACAACGGCGCCCCTGACACCCGGCATGCACCGCAGCCCGAGCGTTTTCCCTCGACCCTGAAAAAAGAGGAGTGCAAGCGGGTGAGTCAGAGAGCGAGAACGCGGGCGAGCGAGTCGGGGAGCGAGTGAGTCAGAGCCAATCGGAGAGCGGAGCCAGCAGAGGAGGGAGAGCGTGTGAAAGGGAGAAGGCGAGTGGGAGATTTAGTGCTGCAACATTTGTAGATCAGCTGTGGAGCAGACATTTCATACGCGGTGAAACATATTTCATCTCCAAAACAGACATTTGGCCTTTCACGTTAGCGGCTACAAGCCGCATTGACTCGAAGTTTAGGGATGTGACATAAATTCTGGGCCAATTTGCTCAACATAAATTAATTGCTTCTTCTTCTTCTTCTTCTTCTTTATTTTCTGAGATGATTTCCTGGTTCGAGGCGGATAAATTGATGGCTGCCTGTCGGCCGCGGCGGCCCCGGCTGCATCTCGTATGCTTAAATAAATAGCTGGACCGCAGGAGGGAGCGGGCGTGATATACACACAGCCTGCGGAGACAAACAGCACTGACACACTAATAAAACATGCTGACAGTGTTTTGGCAACGCCTGAGTCGGCAGGTCTCCGTGACGCTGACACTTGCCTCCACACACACACACACACACACACACGCTGAAAGCGACGCATGGCGAGAAGGTTTCCCTAGGCTAACAGGTATTTAGCATTGGGTGGAAAAGAAGAGGCATCACTCCGGCAGACAACAATGATATCGCTTCCTGACACTCTTCCTCCTCTGGGTGTCCCATTACAATATCTCTTCCTCTTTCTCCCTCTTCCTCCCTCCCCCGCCTCCCTCCATCACATGCTGTCTTTCTGTCGCCCGCGTCACTCTTTCTTCCTCTATCTCTCCCTCCTGTCACCTCCTCCATCCCCGCTGTATCCATCTCCCTCCGTCCTCTCACTGTTCATTCATTGGTGGAGGTGACAGCGTCTGTCTCGCCCCCCCCGTCTCCCTCCCCTCCCCCCCAAGCTGGTGGGAGGACGCGGCTGATAAATGGGGGGAGATGGCGGGAGTTCTGCGGTCGCGTGCTCGCCGAGCGTTTGCGGCCTCGCACGCCGCACGGCCGCCGCCGCCGCTGAGGGGAAACACGACGACACCGGTAATCTGTCAGCGTGATCTGGCTGCCTTCGCCGGATGCGTGAGAGGAAGTGAGACGGGTGGGAGGGGCGGGGGGTGAGAGAAGAAAGGGAGACAATGTGTGAGACCGAAAGAGAGTCGGAGGGGAGCAGAGACGAAGGGTTGATGATTGATGAGTGAGAGGGGAACAAAAAGAGGGGAAAAGTGCACCAAGGACAGTTCGAGCGCTAAATTGAGAACATTGGTTTTATGGAGTAAAAGGAAGCAGAAGAAAGACTTAATAGTGGGAGATAGACAAAGAGAGTGGAAGAGTAGGGGAGATAAAGCTCAGTGAATGTACTCTCTTCATTTAATAGGGATTACAGGGCTGATCTGATGCACTTTGCAGGACCCTTCGCTCTGTCATATGGCTCTCTATTTAATTATTCGCTGCCTTTAAGAGGCCCGCACGAAACCCAGAGCTCGCTGCAATAATCCAAATTCATTTTGAAACTGACACCAGATGGGGGCTGCCTGCCTGGCACAGGCTCTCGGCCGCTCTGAGCGCGTGGGTGGGCTTCCAGGAGGCGGCACTCACTCTTGGTGAAGCGCGGCGGGTTGTCGTTGACGTCGGAGAGGGTGATGCTGACCGTCGTGGTTCCCGAGAGCCCGCCCATCTGTCCGGCCATGTCTTTGGCCTGGATCACGACCTGGTAGTTTTCCTTCACTTCTCGGTCCATGCCGGGCAGGGCTGTCTTGATCAGGCCTGAGGAGAAATACAAATTCATGCTTAGAGTTTATCTTAAAGGACAGTCCAGCTGGTTTTTTAATGGCCGAGTCAAATGCACTTTTTATGCACTTTATACGGTTTGCCTCAGAGGGCTTTACAATCTGCAGACTCATGCAGCTCTATACTTTCAGTTTTTATTACATTTACTTAAGGTTTAGTATGTATAGTCAAGTCAAGTCAGTTTTATTTATTTAGCCCAATATCATAAATCACAATTTGCCTCCAGGGGCTTTAAAAATGTGCAGCAAGAGATGCTTCGAGCCTTGATTCAGATCAGGAAAAACTTGGCCAAAAAAGCTTCGAAAAAAACGGAAGATTTCTCCGAGGACGGACAGACATCAAATAAAAACTCACTGTATGTACAAATTGTGTTATGAAAGAAAAACAGAAGTTAAAGCTGAGGCAATAAGTCGGTTGACAGAAAATTTGTCTGCAAATATTTTAGCTGTAGATGAATCGTTTGAGCCAAACTGCTGTAAATCTTCTGGTTTTGGCTTTCAAAATGTGTTAATTTGCTCCTTTTCTCTGAAAAAAACTGAACATGTTTGTGCTCTGAGAACTTATAATGACCATTTCTCACTATTTTTTGACAATTTAGATAAGTGATAGACGGAAAATAATCATTAGTTGCAATCCTGAAAGCCTTTCTCAGTGTTTCATTTGATTGTTGGGGATCCGGATGGAAACGTGGCCCCGCTGCGAAGTTTAACCACTTATTTTATTTGTATTCGCTCGACTCTGATGCATCAACAGCGGCTCATTTGCCCGTTTCGCTCTTCGCTTTCTGTGAAGCTGAAAGCAATTTCTGAGGTGTGCTCAGCACAAGAGGACCCGGTGACCTCGTTGACTGCTCAGCGCAGGTCAACAGTGTCCTTTTGCAGCAGCAAACGGAACTTTTGGAAATCTGAAAACGGTGAACTTAAGTTTGGCAGCGTGTCAGTTTTCTTAGTTAGCTTTGAAAGTCGTTCACTCTGTTCTAACATGCACAACACTGGCTACAGCAGCTCTAAATCACATTAGATTACATTCCTGTAGATTCATCTTTACTGTCACTGCACAGAGTGAAAAACACTGCAACAAAATGCAGCTTAGGATCAAACCACAAGGAGCAGATCAGGAGCAAAGTCCATTTAGAAACAGTGTAAATAAAGATGAATAAATGTGCAGCATGAACAATAAACCAACATACAGTGTGTGAGTGCATGCAACCATGCAAACCACACGGATACTGAACCTCTGATAAATCATTTACATCATTTATTACAAGCAAAAATGACCCAAAATGCAGAGTTAAAGCTCTCAACTGTGAATATTTGCTGATTTTGTCAGTTTTATGTGTCTTAAACTGAATATCTTTGGGTTTCAGGCTGATGAGAGACACTCGGAGACGTCGCTGTGGACCTTTTTCACTGTTTTCGACTACATTTTCGGCTAAATGTTGAACTAATTCAAGAAAATCCTCAGAAGATGTACTGATAATGAAGGGAAATCACTGGCAGCAGCACGGACTGAGTGAGCGCAGCTACGATTCGTACAGTATGAAGAGTCAGTGAACAGTCTGCACAGCTCTCACGCTCCTCTTTAAACCAACACAACTGTCATAAAATCAGCCTGACATAAAGCTAATGAACTGCTTCCCCGGGTGGACTGCATATACCTAAAGATCACTGTGCTCACCTGAAATATTTCTAAAAATAAGCCCGTCTGCATCAGCTGTATTGACTTAATGATATTTCTTTCCTTTTTTTTTTTTAGAGCTACGCATCTGCAGGCCAGAGAATTAAACCACTAAGATCATTTTATTACTGAAAGGTCAGTGCTCTCGCTCAGTATGCGCAGTGGCACGGAGCTCAGCGGCCACCCAGGAGCACATTTTGGTGTCTTCTGTTCTTATGATTTACCCGGTAAGTGGACCAAAGGGCCAATCTACCAAAACCACAGCGCCTTCCTTTAATTTTCAAAGTGTAGCATTCGCCTCCAAATGCATTCGCCTTCATTTATCTCCTTTGGAATTAAGACTCCGTTAATGTTCAGCCTTTCAAGTGCGGCGCCGTTGCTCACTTCTTGCGCGCCGACGCGTCAGATCTCGGGTTTGGAGTCAGGACAGAGACTGAGTGAAGTGGTAATTGGCAGCATATTCAAAAGGTGTGCTCCATCTCCCATCAGAGCGGGTCTTAAATCCCGTCTTCTGCTACACGTTTGAAGCAGGTGTGTGGGGGGGGCGAGTGGAAGATGAAAAAAAGCCATTTCACCCTAAATAAACTGCTTTGACAAACTTCATCACTTTCAGTGCGAGCAGATGATTCACGACATATCAAACAATAATGAAGAAGAAGAGGCCCTCCTTTTCACAATGCAATTCCTTTTTCCTGACGACACTGAACGCACCTCACAGGCGGCGGCACACTCCCGAGCGAGCGGCCATCGTACAGCCGCCTCATAGCATCGCCGTCTACCTTTGCTGCCGCTTAATGACGACAAAACATGCACACGGAGGAGGAGAGGAGAAACAAATCCTGCTTATAATGTGATGTCCAGGCATGTCTTTGTGTAAGAGGGGATGTCAGCTTACATACCACATGTGGGATAAACCATATTACTGTTAATCCCTCCGCTAATCTGCAAATGGCTTTTTTTTTTTTTGTCGTTTCCCTTTTGTTTAAGCAAAAAAGACACGAGCGGGATGTGTTCCAAAGCGCACATTAATGATTAAAACTAGCAAGCGGCTAGATGTTTTTGGGGGTTGGTGATTTGCCGCTGTCTCCGCCATAAATCCCCCCCCCCTCGCCCGCCAGCCCGCGAGAGGAGGCAGGCGTAGTTTTTGGTGAAAGTCGCAGCATTCCTGGAGTTATTTAGTGACAAATTGTTTTAATTCCCCTTCCTGCGAAAGCTCAACTTGCCTGTATTCCTGCTTCAGTTAGTGATTTGTTATGTTTCCCAGACGCAAACGTGTTGCGTTCAGGTGGAGAGTGTAATGGCATTAGCGTTGTTGAGCAGGAGGATAAGAGCTTCTCCCAACATCCTTCACGGCTGCAGTGCACGCTGGTCCACTGAGGCTACACTGAGCGAGGAGAAGTAATGATATTTGCCTTTTCTAGGATGGATTTTCCCTCGCATGAGCGCTAAAGTTTGGCACGAAACCACGTGTGGACAAAGAACGTCTTCTCACTCTGAAGGACGAAACGCTAAGACACGATGTTCACTTTTCATGTTTGAGATGCATTTCTGCTTTCACATTTCACCGCTGCTGAGCAGGAAAGATCTCAGTGCTGCAAAAATCTCCCCCAAGTCTCATTTTCTGAATGAGACTTTAAGATGAAATGAGATGATTTGAGCTTGATTCCAGTGAAAATCAATTCGTTTTAAGGCCTGCTTGTTTCTTCAAGATACAGGCAATTATTTCTGGAAGGTCCATGAAAGAAATTGGTGAAAATATTGTTAGTGTGGTGGCACATTTTTCCACTTCTTTTAAGAAAACAAGATTTTTAGGATTTCTTGCAGTGTGCTCCTCTGTGAGACAGCCCAAAGTCCCAGTTTTCATGAACTTAGCGTCATGCTGTGGCTGATTTCGGTTGAAACGTTCGCACTGTGCTGCTTTTTGGTTCTCAACCACTGAGATAAAAAACACCAAAATGGACGCAGGGCTTCAGAGTGCGCCGACAACAGCTGAGCACCGCCTGCACGGCGAGTATTTCCACGTGGATTCTGCACGTAAGGCGTCACTGACCGGTCTCGGGGTCCACGGAGAAGTACGGCTGGCCCTCCAGGATGCTGTACACCACCCTGGCGCTGTTCCCGTACGTGGCGTCGTCCGCGTCCGTGGCCGTCACCTGAATTACCGAGGTGCCTGAGGGAGGAAGATTCATGACAAAGATTTAGATCAACTCTTCAATACTGCTGAAAATTGCCTGCTGGATAATTGGTTAAGCTGATGCACCTTCTGATGAGGTGTCGGGTCCTCTTCTAATCACGCTCGTGCAGAATGTGACTGATCATTTCTGTCCCTTTGCATTACCCAAACCGATCTTTATTCCTCGGCCACTTTACCCTTATACATGATTGATTTTCGCGGGTGATCAATAAGTCCTAATGTATTTTTCTAAGTATATCTCTCTAAGCATACAAGCAGCACCGATAGCGGCTCTTTGCAAACCCCAAGAAGCCTATTAGTGTATCCACAGATCTGGAGTGTCTAAGAAGCCAAATATCTGATAGCAGGCGAACAACTGTGATCCATTTTCTCTTCCAGAGAGGCTGAAGCCCTATTTCAGTAGAACAAAGGGAAACGGTTAGCCAAGTGCTACCTCCCAAATGGCGCCTTGCGGGGCCAAGTGTTGCCTCATTACATGCTGAAGAAAATTAATTGAGTAGAAATATTTAATGGCAAAGTGGTATAAATATAGAATTGTGCGATACAATGGGATAACGACCTCATGAAACTTCTCTAATTCGGTGTCAGTTATGATCTGTAAGGGCTGAGAGGAGAGTTTCCCTCCTTTAAAATCGATGTGATCTGTATGGATGAGGGATGTTGCGGGAAAGAAGAATCGGGGGACCAAAAAGCAGAGCGAGAGAAAGACCACGGCTGTCTGATTTGGTGTAAGTGACAGTTCGGGAAGATTCCTGAGCGAGTTCACCGAACCTTGATCGCTAATACCTTTAACTAGGGAATTAGACTCAAAGAGGCTTTTCTGACATGGCAGCTTTTAGAAAAATATCACTGATCCACATCAGCCATCTCATCGCCGACTTTAAGCTTTTGAGAGAAGAATTTTCTGACAAACAAGTCAGGAATAATCACAGTTTTTGTGCAGGGGGAGTAAATTACCCCGACTGTAATCATTCAGTTGTCAAAGAAGGGGCGCATCAAAGTCGTCCCCGCCCGAGAGTCCGAGAGACGAATGTCAGAGCCGCGAGACTATAATGAAACTCAAAGTGTATGTCACATTTAAAGGGCCAGCGTCTCGACGCAGTCACTCGTGAACACATGCTCTGCCAAGCGGTGACATCACACCTCGGTTGTTGCCATGGGCACCCGCGCTGGCCTTAGATAAGTGCCGGCCACTCTCTCAGGGTTGCTGAACCAAGTGACAACTCTGTCACATGTCTGGGCTGCGAGGCCGCCGTCCCTCGGTCACCGGGCGCTCTGCGGCGGCGGCGGCAGCAGAACACAGAGTTCGCCCCGTGTTTTCATGCGAGTATTGATCAGCAGCCTTTTTGCATTGTTTATCTATATTCATGAGGCCGGCGTGCACTTTTAGACGCGGAGCTGGAGCCAAAGCGCACGCTGAATTAAAGTTTGATTTGGTGCAGAGTGACAAGAAGAAATGATAATAGGAAAACGGCGGACGGCGCTCAGAAACTGGCACTGCAGAGACGCAATCCGCAATTATTCACTGTGATGACACAGCTGACAATGCTGGTAATTAAATTAAATACTGTTTTAATAAGATACAATACTGTATTTAAAAGATTATCTGCACCAGCGCTGTCCCTTGTTTATTCTCCGGTCATAAAACAACTCCTAGTCTCTCAATTAATTAGTCGGGCCCTCTTTGTTGAGTCTGCATCATTATTATGATTGATAAAGTCCCATTGATCCAGTAAGGCTGGCGTTTTAGTGCATCTCTATCCTTTCTGAATCATAAGCCTTTTAATCCAGGCCCTCGCACACACACAACACACACCTTAATTTGTGTAAATACTCAATTATTGTCTGTTTCAGGATCAATAAATATGGTTTTACACACTAAATGCAATCTTCTCTGCCTGCGAGTATTATTTCTTTATTTTTGCGTTCCGATTTATTTATTTGCTGATCTGTTTTTTGTCGTCTTCATATTATCGGGCTGGGGGATGGGCGGTGCGGCACCAGGGGTCCAGTCAGTCACAACGTTGGGATTAATTCAACAGCGCTTAAAAAAGCTTAATGTTTTGCGAGCTTTGTTTTTAATATCTCGCTGTGGATTCAACAAAAACTGAAGAGTATAAATATAAATTTAAAGTTGGTGTCCTCAGTTAATTCGACCACGTGGGGGAAACTGGATTTTCAGCTCCGCCGCAAACCAGAGAAGCTGTCGGCTGCAGCCGGGCTGGTGGACGATAACAAATATGGATCCGGATTCAAGGCTTCACATTCAACACGAAGAGCTTTGAGGAATATTCACAGCCGAACTTACCGATGTCAGACATTTCAGGGACTCGGGCCATGTACAGGTCCTTGGTGAATCGCGGCTCGTTGTCGTTGATGTCGTGGATCTTGATGATGAACTCGGACTGGCCCTCCAGCGCCTCGTTGGTGAAGCGGTTGACGGCTTTGGCGTGGAGGATGTAGTAGGCCTTCTCCTCCCTGTCCAGCCTCTTGGTGGCGTGGATGTCCCCCGACTTCTCGTCTATCTTGAAGAGGGTCCCCGCTCCCTCCCCCGTGAGGACGTACCTCACGCTTCCGTCTCCTCGATCCGAGTCTGAGTGAAGCTGCGACAGAGCAAAACATGCAATAATGTGGATCCCCGCGGCACCAAAACAACAATTTCAAGCAACAGTTTGCAGCATTTGCATTAATAAATTTCCACTTTGTCGCTCTCTATTGCTAATTGTTATAGCACAGCACTGATTCAAACCCCGGCTTATGAAAGCTTTCACATTTGCTTAATTTGCTCTTATGAACACCATGTGTCGGCTCGCTCTTTGCAGGGAAATATCTCCTGGTTAGCATGAGCAGAAATAGCCGCCGTGAACACAAACTTCATCTGCATAAAGTCCAAAAAAAGAGCAACATCACAGCGCTGGCTGCACCGTGTGATTGACAGGTGATCTCTGAGAAAAAAAACATGGAAGCGAGGAGCACTTTGTACCAAAGACATCGACGACATCAGATTTCAAAGGAGGATCACAGTTTTCCGCTTAAGTCTTTCACATATCAGCGATCTGACCGTCCTGGGCCTTGGCAAAGAAACTCTGACAGCTTTGATGAGTGTGTTTGGTGTTATTTAACAGATTCATATCATCTTTAGCAAACTGTCAGCGCGTTACGACGGCGCACGCTCGTGGCTTCACCTCGTCCCTGTGAAACTCGCATCCTGCCAGGTAAGAAGACGCAGCCGGAGCGTTGAGAGCGCTGCGCTTCCTGCCATTGTTACGTACAGGTTGTCGTCGTGCTTTGTACCGCGGTGGCATTTCCACGCCGCTGCGAAACAGAATGCCAGTGGGTCGAAGTCTGTGAAGCATCAGCGTGGGTGCGCGCCCGTGCGCCGCCTGCCAATCCCTGATGGATCAGCAACACGACCGACATGCCAGAGGACCACCAGAGTCCACTTGTCTGTGGAGCTTCTCATTATTATTTCCTCTCTATCTCCTGTTTAATTTTTTTCTGCATGAACAGCAGCTTAGCATGCGCTGACATTTTAATTCCACCGCCAAATCCCCCCAACATATTTATCTCAGAGAACTCATCAAAAGCTTGTCCAGTCGCTCCCCTCCCACTGCTTCCCTGCCTACTTCCCTTTCGCCTCTTTAATAACCAAGGACATGGTAATAATTGCGGGGGGAGGTAAAGGGCGAAAGGAGGGCGCATTTTAGCAAAGTACAAACCGAGGCAAACGCCATCTGAGTGTTTACCCCCGTGAGTGGCGGCGGGACATAATTCTGAGGACTGCTATGGACACCTTGTTAACTCAAGTGAGCCGGCGTGTTTGATTTTGACAGTCTGAATGCATATTTTCCTTTGAGCGCGACTTGCTGTTGTGTCTACAAGCGTTCTTGGCTCCGCCGGTGGACAGACTGAGGGGGGATATTGTGCGTTGCAGCTGGGTCACGTGGGAGCACATTGCAAAGTCTCCCTTCTCATCATATATTAAAAAGCTTTTCATCCCAGGTGCTCGGAAGCTTTACTAATTCATGCTGTTTTATCAGGGCAAAGCTGGCACATGTGAGGCGAGCAGCTTTGTGGATTAGCATCTTTAACACTATTTTGTTCGCCTGCTTGAATGCTGGTAAAAATGACTGTTTTCATTCCTTTCTCTGTCTGTCTACCCGAGCCAGCCGAGTGTGTTGCAGAATTTTAGCATCTTTGGATTAGGATCTCGAACGGAGCCCCGTTTCATTAACCCGCTTGAATTCTGGTCAAAACAACACTTTTTTCTTTTGTTCTTTTTTTTTATTCTCTCAGCCTAACCAAGCCAGAAGAACATCCTGCAGAATTTTATTTGTTTGCTGTTCTGCTTTACAGTATGTTCTTCCAAACAGAGACTCAGTTGGCTGAAAACAATCCACTTCAACATTATTATCTTTCTCCCGCTGTTATAGCTGCAATGTCCTTTTCTATGATTGTCTATCAAGCTGCCTATCTCTGCCGGCACGACAATTCAGTTAATAACCGTTGAGTCCTCTCCGGCTGAGATGTGAGATAGACAGTGTGACATATGCTGTGTCGACTGTCATTTCTATGGAAACAGAGAGATCTTGTGGTTTTCAAGAGTTCCCCCTCGTTCCCCTGAAGGATATTACAAGGCAGCTCAGAGTATCGAACTCCAGTGCCTGCTGCAGTGACCCTGTCCCTCCCAGTTGCCCACCTTGCTGGTGAGCTGAATTTACTGCTGCCCTTCTACTCAAATTAAGAGGGGGAAAAAAAACCCTCTCCCGGAAATCAATGTGGCAGCCCAACGTGCATTCACAATGGCCTTTTGATCAATTTATATCGAAAATACAATTAAACTGTCACAGGGGGAGAAAAGAAAGCCACATGTGCAGTCAGTATGGTCACCAAGAAGCTCTGGCACATCAATAGCTAGCCTTTTCTCCTCTGCCCTCCTACGGTACCAAATCGTAAAAAAGGCAGAGAGCATGACGCTATGTCCATTAACACTGGGGCTTCTGGGATAGTGCAAAAAAATCTCCATTTTTTAAGTCATTCTGTCCATAATAGAGGCCCAAAATCCTGATTTTCTTAAAGGACCAGCGCGTCAGACTTAGTGGCATCTATCAGTGAGGCTGCAGACTGCAACCGAGTGAAGACACCTGAACTTTCCAAGGCTGCAGGCAGCAGCAAAATTTACAAAAAATGCAACTGTGTTAGGTTTGTCCTTTCTGGGCTACTGCAGAAACACGGCAGCTCGTTCCATGCTAGCAAAAACGCTGCGATTTCTATTTTCTTAAGCGCTAATGACGACATTATTATGCTCATTATTTCCAATAAAACTCTCTAAATCCTACACGCTGGACCTTTAAAGGAACACTTTGACATTTTAGGAAAAACGTTTATGTTTTCCTGTCCAGTTCATATAAGGCTGCAGCCAGCAGGTGTTAGCTTAGCTTAGCATAAGGTGCAGCCAGCAGGTGTTAGCTTAGCTCAGCATAAGGTGGTTGTTTTTGTTGTTTACAAAGGGATAAACCAAATGAGACATAATGTGTTAATTCATGAGCTTCAGAGCTTGGCGGATGTTGTGCTCTAAGCTAACTGATTCCACTCTTTGAGCTAACCTGAGCTAACCAGCAGCCGGTGATAGCTTCATTTTTACCGTACAGATATGAGAGCGGAATAAAAACATCTCATCTAGCTCTCAACATGAAAGCAAATGAGCATATTTCCCAAAATATTAAACTATTCCTCCTTGAAAACAAGCGAAACAGCCTGTCATCGGAGTGGCAAATTATTTCAAAGTGTTTGCATCAGAAAGTGACTCAATAATTTTCTAAAAATGAGCGTCTGTATGTTGAGTGAAAAGAAGAACAAGTCGCTGCACTCAAATCAAGAGAAATGAAAGTTGATTTCAGAGAATACTTGAAACAAGTTGATTTGCATTGAAAACAGGTTGAAATAATCTCACTGGCTTTAAGAAAATAAATCTTCAAGGACTCAATTACAGACAAAAATGAGCAGAGAAAATGCCTTTGCAGCGAATCAGCTGTGAAACAAACTATTATGCATTTACTTTAAGCATTATATCATCAATGATGTGCTATATATTTCACTGCTTCCACTCAATTAGCCATCTCTTCTCAGTGATACCATAATATTTCCAATGGCTGGCATTTTTTCACAGTAGAAGATATTTATTTCTATTCCTACGTGCTTCATCTTGCAGTTTGAAGTGGGCTGAGAAGTGAAGTGGTACTCATCAGACATCTGTGCGTGAGAACTTAGAAGCGAGCCGTCTTTGTTTGTGAAATTAATCAGCTTCAAGTGCAGCAAATGTTAGTGCAGACTCGATCTGGACGCCATTTGTGCTTCACTCAAGTTAGGCCAAAAAGATGGCACTGGAAATGGGCTGCTTAGGGCAATTAGCCAGTTAGCCTTTAAGGCCTTGTGTCCTGGCCTGTCGAGAACTGGCTGCCTTCTCTGTAGCCAGATGGTAGCCTCAGACTGTGCACAAAAATAGCCTATCAAATGTCTATTGATGTGTAAACTTCATGTATGCGGTCAGAGCTGCAGAGACTTTAAGGTGAAATGTCAGTTAACATATATTTCTCTCTGTTTTCTCTGTTTCCAGCATGTTATATTTTAATTACATGCAGCTCTTAACCGCTCGTGTTCACTTTGCTGCAGGGCTGCAGCTACTGCCGAGGACACCGAGGTCATGTCCTCGGTGGTGTTTCTGGGAATTTGGGGGATTTTAACAACAAAAATAGTTGTTTATATTGTACAATTGTGCACAAACTGTACATGCTGATGTTTTAAGGCTAATTCTGATATTCATTTTAGACTTACTGTCTCTAAACTTGATATTCTTACACCGCAAAAAAGTTTATTTAAAGCTGTTTCCAATAAAAATCAACTGGTTTCAAGTATTTTCTAAAAGCAATTTTAATCTTTCTTGACTCCAGTGCAACAACCTGGAGATTTCTGCAGTGAAGAGGAAGAAATATTGGTCATGCGTTGGAAGATTTTTGCTCAATTTGGAAATAAATGACTGAATAACACTGAGATTTTTGATGGTGATAACATTTTCCAGAAAATGTAGTTAAATAACAATTATGTGAGTTAACAAATAGGAAAGAATTTCTAATAATCAGAAACTTTTTTTGGTTGAAAAGATGAATTTGGGCTCCTGACCTCATCTAAAACCTGGCTACAGCCTCACGTTGCTGTCACATCTGCTTGCCCCTCATTTGAATAAAACTTGGCCGACGACTTGATTGCAAAGAAAAGGAATGTTTGATGATAACAAATCAATTAATCCCCCCCCGACAAACCGACGGGTGTCAGACACAGTAGTAGGCAGGTGATAGCACAGAAACAATTGCAGGTGCTGTGGTAATGTTGGCGTATCTCGCTCAGACATCGCTTCGCCCCTGTGATGTTGTCAGACAGATGTTTGCCGGGCCTCGTCGCTGCATGACCTCATCGCACCTCTTCCACCGCTGCGAAAGGAGAAGAGCGTAATTGAAGTTGGCCCCCCCCCCTCCCCACGCACAAGCGGGAACTTATCGCCTAATCAACAAACACTGCCAATGTGTGCTCCAGGTCGCCGCTGGAGACCGCAGGGGTTGCCAGGGCGCGGGTACAGCCGGGCCTGCGCCATATTGCAAACTCCTTGCCTCCTTGCCAAGGTGAGCAGCTGGTAATGGGGGAGCATGAGCAGGGACCGAAAATCTACCCCCCGCGAACAAACACACAAATCCCTGCACCTTTCCACTCTGCTGCCACAAGACGCTCGAGTCCTTCCCCCAGGTTGCCTCAACCGCTGAGTCACACAGGACTGGGAAGCGTATTATGTCTGTGCTCATTCTCCTTCTCTTCTTCGCTCTGATTTCCAGCCTGGGAGCCAGCGTCGCAGGCATGTGTGTTAGCATGCACGCGATGGTGTGTTTGTTCACATGCAGAGAACATTGCTTACTTGCTAAGGACTGTGTTGAAGAGTCTACCCACCAGGCCCAGAACTACTGGGGCCTATCAGGGGCTGTAAATACTTTATGAGATATGATAGTACAGCACAAACACTCCTAAACCACAGGCCATTAACCATTTTCAGTGGATATGTGCCCTTTGGTAAAGTAAGAAATAATGAAATAAACAAACATTCTGTTCCCCCAGTGACAGCCCGGGCCCTCTGAGGCCTGTATGCAGCTCGCCTGCTAATGAGAGGCAGTGTGCAATTCCCTTCCTGCAGGAAAAAAAAAAAAAAAAATCATTGGCCAATACAGCAAGATTAGCAAGATTAGCAGCCAACCAGCTCCCCAACAAGACACTGCCAGAGTCTGCTTCCCCCCCCTCATCTCGATCGCCTCTGCTAATTCCTTCCTGTTCCAACTGCTTTTGTCACGCTTGTTCAGGAAAGATTAAAGTTTCATTTGTTAGCATTTCACAACTCGACAAAGCCGTCGTAAAAAGAGCAAAAAAAATAAAAAATCAACCGGGGGGAGATTGAGCTTACCAAATAACTGGAGACGGGATGTTGTAATTCAAGTGCAGTTTCATCATTCTATCTTTGACTGTGTGTCAAGAGCTGCTCCCTTGTTTATAATAACCTGCCATTGTGTTATTTCCAATTCATTTTTTTCACCGCGAACAAAAGTGGTTTTGTTCCACGCCGTGTTCTCCAGTTGCTATGATGTCACTTGCGATGACAAAAGCCTTCCCGCTTGTGTTTTTCAGAGTTTTTCCTTCCTCCAGACCCTCCGCGCTGTGAGAACATGGCCTCCACCTGAGGATACAGATGGCTGTTCTCGACGTCGAGCCATTTGTTCAGCTCAAAAGCAATTCATTCCTTTCAGGAGCTCATTCATCTGTTGCACTTTATCTAGCAATTAACAAACAGTAATTGCAATCAGATAAGATCTACATACTGCAATCCTATGTGACAACTGGCTAGTGAGCCGGCAACGAGGAAGAGCGCTCAGCTGCATGTGCTTGTGGGAAACAACAAGCGCTCAGAGTCATGATTAAGTGTGGTGCTCGAAGGTTGATCCCTTAATGGCGTCTTCAGGAGGCGGGCTCTTAGGCCGCAGCCTTTGGCTCTCTAAGTATACACCACACTCAGATAATCCATTCTTCTTTTGCTATTAGTCCTTTTACAAGCTAAAAGGACGAGTGGCACATCAATCACCACCCTCTGAAGACAAAGTGGTTTGATCACGCTCGGCGCTCACTTCTGATCGTCATCCGCTCTGTTTTTTGTTGTCCTTTTCAACTTTTCTAGCTCTTTCTCGTATTTGCTTGCCTCATGCCACAGACGGCGTTGTAATCCTTTTAGACCGGGCCTGAAAGTCAACCCTCACTCGGGGAGGACGTATGTTGCAGAATCTCATTTGGTTGGATGACTCTATCCTCCGTGGACACACGATAGGAATGCAAAGCACTAGCCCCATTCAACTCCTCGCACAAAACAGCCTTTCTTCCCCCTCAGTCGTCCTGACCTTGCAACGATGCTTCACAATCTCCTCAATTACAGTAGGTTGGAAGAGGAGACTGATATCTTGACTTCCACTCCGCTGCATGTAAAGCAAGCATTATTTGGCCCGTCTTCTTGTACATCCCCCAATGTTATCTAGGTCGACACTGTGTTTTCATTTTGTTGAACAAATAATACCTTCGGAGGAAGTCATATTTTACTGTAGGGCGAGACAGCTGCTTTAGGACGGCTTGATGTGAGTGGAATGGACATGGTGCAAGCAGCCACGGAGCTGACAGTAAGCACAAAATATATTGGACAGCCAACAGCAAACAAAGCCCGAGGATGGATGGATGGATGGAAGTCCGATACATGAGCATTAGCCGATCAGAGTATCATGTCACGTCTGCTATCTCGTGATGGGATGATTCCCGTATTCTCAGAGACAGAGTGATACATTCGTACACAGGATGTTTCTTATTCTGAAGCGTCTCATTACGGAGAGATCTTTTCCTTTGAGTGCAGAGATTAATAGAGGATAATTACGGTATCGAGAAATCCATTATGCCGCGGAGAAAATTCACTGCAGGTGGTTTGAATTTTTACCCTTTTAGTGCCATTTTGGAGACTAAACTTTCCAAAAACGTGTGACTTTTAATATGCAAATAAAGCAATATCTGGTGGAGTTTGCATTCATTTGGATTGATGGACGGGGAGGACTCTGTCTTTATAAATATGTATTAACCAGACAGCACCTAATGAGCCAACGAACAAACTAAAACAGCAACTTTTCAAATGTCGGCATGTAAAAAGTTCAAGTTGTGACGTGTAGACGGTGGTGTGGAGGAATCCCAGCAGAATAAACAAAGAGTGGACAGAAAGATGGAAGCCGTGGATTTGATGCACTGACAGTTTTTTGTTTTTAAGTTAGAATTTTTTGCTTTGTTTTTCTGTCTTTGTCACGAAAGCGGTCACTGTCTTCACTTCTTAAAGATGACTTATCAGCTCAACAGTATCTTTCTTTTCTCTCCTTTTAGCTGCACCTCCTTTACTCACTCAGAACAAACTGCTGTCACAGTGAAAGCGTTTAAATCCTGATGAAATTTCAGACGGGCTCACGTCTCTTGAGAGAGCCGAGCTGAAAGTCACAATTAATTTACGGTTCGGTTTATGGAATATAAATAGAAACATTTCTACTCACGCAAAGTTAGTTAAAGGAGATACAAATTAAAATATAAATTGAATCCTGCTGCCAAAAGGGAAGACACCATCCTAAACAGATTAGTTTGTGTTGGTAATTTATATCAAATATTACTGAATAATTTCCAAACGTAGACAAGTCCTGACAAACGTTAACTCGCTCATCAGTTCTTGTTTCTTGAAAAAGTGAGAAGTGATGATGAGCCTGAGAGGAAACTCACAAATTAATCGCCATGAAAGCAAAAAGATATCACTTTGTACGTCTGTGTGTGATGTAGGGTGAGTATTTTCTGAATGCCAGAGTCATTATGATACCAAAGTTTTGGTACAAATACCTTTTCATTAGCTTTCTTTGGGCAATTCAAGCATTTGAGAAATATGAGCATTTTTATAAGCAAGTTCTCAAATGTTAAGTGCTGTCTGAAGCAGCTCTGCAAGAACATTTCCTAAATAAAATAGTATTTGCTTCAGGAACTGATCTGATGAATGAGCAAAAAAATAGTCCAAATCTGGCCAAACAGACTTTTATACATTTCTATTCTACAGATAGTTTGTGTGTTTGTTTGCACTTTGACACCAAGCCAGGATTAATGCTGTGGGATGGTGTCATATCGTTATTACCCGGGCGTCTCTGTGATTCTTGTGTACGAGTCTGGTTTGGGATCAGATGAGCTAATCTGAAATCATCTCACGGAGCTGCTATAATCTGACCACACCGTGGTCTGGTATACCAGAGCCTGTAGGTGCACGTGTGTGTTGAACAGCAGCTGTTGTCTATAACTGCCTGTGCTGCAGATGTGTGGTCGTCTGTGTGCCTGATAAAGGGAAAACAGAGAGAGGGTGTCTTTTAACTACCTTTCCGACATACTGCATGTCTGTCCCCGTGTACTCCTCCAACAAAAAGAACTGGTTCCACATCCAACCTCGTTTGGAGCGCCTGAGCGGAACTCCATTGGCGTCCTGTCCCGTCAGCCCTGCGGACCCCCTCCGCCCCCCTGTAGTCCTTCGCAGGGCCCTGAGCCCGTATCCTGGAGAGCTGAGGTCGGCCATGGCCCAAATCACCATCAATACGCAAACTTTCCTTCTATCCATGGCCACCACCACAACCTTCTGTCGTCTCCCCTCAGTGGTCCGTGTCCAGTTGTTTTTGGTCAGAGTATCGGATCAGTCCTCATGCTGTCATCTACTGAAGCAGGAAAGGCTCCTCAGGCTCACACAGGGTGGCTAACAGCACCTGGAACATTTACACAGAAAAACAGTGTGTCAATAAGGGGGGGGGGAGGCAGCAATTTGTTCCTGCACGATCTTTGGTTTTGCTTCATAACCTGTAGTCTGGACCAACTCAGCTCGGCTTTTTGAAGCTGCGGTAGTCTTAAAAATTGAGCCCAGAACAAGTGCCGATGGGGAGTGAGAGGACGAAAGCAAGAGAGAAAGAAACAGACGGCTCGAGATGCCTTTCAAAATATGTTCTTCGAGTGTTTTCTGAATCAATTGAGATATATGAAGTTACAGCCAGTAAAGTCTGAAATCATAACAAATCCAAAAGTTGAATCAAAGCCAAAATCATAACTGTAAACAAGGAATAAAAATAATAAATGAGAAACAGCTGTGAGACGGTTTTAATGAAATCAACTGATCGAGTTTTATGACAAAAGGTTATTTTCACTCTTAAATCTTCAGATTTTCTCTGTATTTTCTTTTCCTGCACCATCGTCTCCGTTCAGACTTTGTCTGATGGTTTCCTGCTGCTGTAAAAGTTTAAACTTGTTTTAGCAAGTAAGGATGCGAGAATGAAGTGACCTTTTGACGCGTGCAATCACATGATAAAGACTGCACCAAGTGAAAATGCAGTCTCCTCCAAAAAACAGCCATATGGGACACCTGTGAAAGCGCCGTAGTAACGACGGGAGCAAAGGAGGAAGGTGGTGACAAAGTCTGCATGAGGAGGAGGTCGGGGTGGATGGACACAGGACTTTGACCAGGGAGATTCGCATTGGTTACATATGTAACTTAGGTCCCTATTTAACCCAAAGTTTGATCTTTTCCTAAACCTACCCAGTCGTTTTGGTGCCTAAACATAAGCAAACTGCAACCACATGATGACAAAGGTCCTGTACGCCTGTTGCTGGTGCTCTCTTAACTGTCATATTATGTTGTTTTGAGAGTCATTGGCAGATAATGTCTATGCTGTTGTTCAGGTGTGAGGACATGTTGTGAAAACGTTGCCAAAATACAAGAGCAAATGGACAAATGTTCATTAAAAACATCCTCTCTTGCGGCTCACACAGCTTGTGCTTCAGGTTTGTGTGTCATATTTACAGCTTTGTTTTTTTTTTTTATTCATGTCTGACATTTCAGATGTTCTGGCCATAAACTGACTTCCCGTACAGTGCTGAAACGATTCATCGATGTTGATCCACGCAGTCCGGAGAGCAGACTTGAAATGTGTAACTGAATGTGATTGACTTTTCTGCTGCCATGCACACTCATTCACACAAGCCCTGATATACATTCATGTGCACACACATACGGTATGTTGAATGTCAGTCATCTGATTGATGGGCAGGCTGAGTGCTGCCTAACCTGATAAATATCAGATTAGAAATATTACACATCAATGTATAGGCTTACATCTTGTACAGCATGTGTAGAGCTACTTTATCTACATTAAGCCCCTGAATCAACATCTAATAGAGTGCAAGGCTCTATGTGGAGCGGCCCGTTCTATCTTTTTAAACAATCTGCTTCGGCACACTTTGTTATCAGACCCAGCAGAATGCCAATGGAGACCCTGGGCAATGTCAACCCCAGTTTATTACCTTAAGATCAGTGTAAAGATACTGAACAAAATGACTGTTTGCAAACCACAGAGAAGGGCCTTGATGTGGGCAATGGAATATCTCCGCTCTCTGTCTCTCAATCTTTTCTCCCACCCATCCCTTTTCCTCTTTCTCTGTCAGCCGTCCTCTGAAGGCCACCGCAGAATGCCCTGGCAAATGTGAGTAGGAAATCTAACAAGAGGAACAGCGCGGGATGGAGGTGGACGAGGAGGAGGTGTAGGTAGAAAGAGAAAGAGGACTACGTATTCTGCTTTTGTTCTCATTATTCCTCCCCGGCTGGGCGATATCCAGGCCGCCAGTGTTCCTCAGCTGGGGTTTGGTGGGAGGGTTATCAGCGGGTCCGCTGGGGAGTGTCTGCAACGTTCCTCCATATCACACGTTCTCAGAAGGCAGGTGGAGGGAGCGGAGGCACAGCGGGTGCTGGAGGGTGCAGTCTAGCCCCGCTGTATGGCAGGTCTGGTCGGCTTCCCTCGCACAGTGTGCTGGGGAATGAGGAAACGATGTCTCTGGACATGAATTAAGTACCCTGACCTGCATGCAGAAGTGGAGCCAGACAGACTGAAGGGAGTGAGGGAAATGGAGCGAGAGAAGAGGAGTGAGAGGAAAGGTGTCGGCTAAGGGGAGTGGAGGCAGTGCTGCTGTCACAATACCGCAAATTTGTCTTGGATACCAGCGCTAAGTTTAGTATCTGAAAATCTGATACCGCAGAAAGAAAAACCATCAAGGAATGTCACAGAACAACCGCTGAGCTTTATACAAACAGATGTCTCACCACATCGACGGCGACAGCTTTATAGCAACTTTTGTGGAGGGGTTTTGATGTCGGCTGGGTGTCTTTGTTGGCTCGATAAACAAAATACAGTAGCAGCATATTTCACTTCTGTGCCGGTCTGTCAAGCTGTTTGCGGCGAAGAAAGATTTGGTTCAAAAACATAACAGAGTTTGATACAGTTGTGTGTTTTCAGCTATTTTGTCTTTCCACTGGCTCATAAAGAGTTCAACTATCTTGTTTACTTTCACTCCTGCCAGCCCGGCCCAAAGTGCACCGAGGACACAGATTCCAACATCATGTAAAAGAAAGCGTCGACTGTGAACTGTGTCTTATCAACAGTGCTGTGGTGTACCTTACTTTGCCACCGTTTACACATGCCGTGGTCCTCACATACCGGGTGAAAAGCAGGGAGTCTCACAGCAGGCTGCAGAACAGCTAGCTAACAAGCAAGAAAGCAAACTTTATCTATTGTACACAGCAGTTTTCAAAACAGCAGCTCCAAAATGCTTTGTTCAGGGTCGAAGAGAGAGAGAGAGGGAATAAAAGAAACTGGCAAGATGCTTCAAATATCTAAAAGAAAGAAAAAAGCAAAGAAAACAAGACCATTATCTATTAGCATGCTAGCTTGTTCACTTGCTAGGTTGCACACTGACTTGCATTTTACTACCGTCAGCGGTTCAGTAAAGCTTTTGCTATTGTTTTTGCATTGAAAAGAGTGGAAGACTGCACGTCCTCATTGTTGTTTTGTGGGAAAACATACGTCTTTATTCTTTAAACAACAATCCCGACCCCGGTGTTTGTTTACACCCTCTGGGCGAAGAGGACTTTCAGCATTTCAGAGCACACCTGCTAAAAGTTTCTGATATCAGATGTAGCTACCGTGACAACACTAAGGGGCAAACGGGGAGAGAGGAGAGGGAGTGAAGGAGAGGTAGAAACGTCCTGTCAGAGCAGCGTCAGCAGTCAGGCTGGGAGACTGGCCCATCCATTACGCTACCTGTCTTCCAGAGGCAGCCAAGGCATGCCCTGCTTTCCCCTTATGAGGCAAATTGCAAGCGGTTGAAGCTGGGGGTTAGGTCCCCTCTTTCTCTTTTCCCTCATGCGTTGCAGTTTATAGCACTCCACCACCCTTCAACTCACATCCACCCTCCCCCTCTTGCCCCCACATCCCATCCCCATCCCCCCCTGCCTGTGCCTACTTTGCTTGCATAGGCCGGAGCTGATATGCATTATCGCTGGGCTTTTCGCTGAAAGCCAGTCACTTTGCATGTGTCCTCTGCCTGGCTCAGCACGAGCTGGGGGGGAAAAAAAGACTCCCGGGTCAACAGTGCGTGTGCTGATGGAGGCAGGTGAAAGTGAGATGGACTGTCAGCCTTCTTAATAATGCCCAAAGAGAAATGGTCTCTCAGACCACCCCTCTCAACAGCAATTTCTCTAAGCTGCAACTCTCATGGTAGAAGCTGTTTCCTATCCAAATTTGCTAGATGACTGGATGATTTTCCCCCGCTTTCTCTCCCTCTCCATCCAGTATTTCCCTTTTTATTTCCCTCCCCCAACTCCCAGCGCACTCGACTTTATGAATTTACTTAATTGACGCTGGTGAGGAGCATGTGGGACTTTGAGCTATTGATTTGCTGTAGGCTTCAGCGTAGTTGGAAATACCAGTCGGTCTCTGGGGTGGACTCATGAAGCTTTCTACCTCGAGTCCCCCAGCACTAGGAAGCCAGCCTTTTCGATAGATTTCTTCATAATGTCACTGTGGAAAGCTAATGCTTTCACTGTATGGAGGGCTCCACTGTCCCTAAGGAGCGCTCGCCCCTTGACCACATTTGTCATACCCTGGAAGCCATATTGTACAGCTCCCTGCCCTGATAATTCTCTTGACAAGGGACCACGACCAGGAGTAAGTCAGCTACAGCTTTATTTTGCTATGTCAAAAAATGTCACAGCAGGTTAAGAATGCTGTGGTGCCACATGTAGCCCAGTGGCTACGACAAAATGCCTGCCTCGTTACATTTGTGCTGCACGAGGGTGGGGTTGAGACAAAGATGGAGGGAGACTAAAGGGGAATTTCTGATTTTTGACAACATGAATGTAATTCTTAGTACTGTTGAAGTGATTATAATGTGGCAACGCTGCTAAGCCTGACAGGTCGAGTTAGTCTGTAAACTAACCTCCAGCTTGGCCAAACTAAACGGGAAGGATCCATTGTAAACATCCATCAAATACTGGATGATTTTTACATGCTTATTGTGAATCTGATGCAGTGATTCATCTCAAATAAGTTGGGACAGGAGCAACAAAAGACTGGGAAAGTTGTGGAATGCTCCAAAAACACCTGTTTTAGCAGGTGATATTATCATGATTGGGTGTACGAGGGGCATCCTGGAAAGGCTCAGTCGTTCACAAGTGAGGATGGAGCGAGGTTCACCACTTTGTGATCACATGATTGGATAAAGGATGTTAGTACATGAGCACGGGAACACTTTGTAGAACCGCACAGTTTGTTTGATTGCTTTCTGCTCATATTTACGCTTTATCCTCTGCTTCTTGCAGACTTCACTGCAGCAATGTGACAATTGTGTTTCCAAATCACACCAATTAACTTGGAAATGACTTGGAAGTGCCAAAAGTACAAACCCAAACTGTAATAACCCTGATTTTCCCTATAAAGAAAATACAAACTGGAGCAAGACGGTGCAACCGCCACAAAGAACGTGCCAGAGAAAGGATGAGTGTGTTCTTGTTCACAGCCATCTTCCCTGAACGCAAGTCGCTGTAGGTGATTTTTGAAAAAGAGCCACAGGTCTCGTCTTTCCCTGTTCGCTTTCTCAGGGAGCACCATCGTCATAATGAAGGTGTGTAATAGAACATGACACCATAATTATATTCTCCCAGTTAAGAGGCAGTGTTTACAACAAGCACAAGGCTGCCTTTATTTTCTCCCTCCTCACACACACTCACTCTCTCTTTGTCTCGCTCTCTCGCCTGCCCCGTCCTCGCTTCATATCATGTGCCATTTAATTGCATTAAAAAAAATGCTTGATGAAAAAATGAAAAAAGTAAATTGCTTTAAATTGCCTGTCACAGATTGTGTGGAGTCGCCATAGAGCAATGAGACTCGTGCATTGTGTTGGGTGCTGGGTAAGCAAGATTAATGTGTCTGCTGCCAATTTTCGAATTCACTGTGATTCTACGCTCAAAGAATTGCCTGGGATAACATTTTGAATCAGAACAATTAGCTATTAAATGTATCTATTGGTTTTATCGAACACGGGACCATGTGGATAGAGACGGGGACACAGAGAGTCACACAAATGCATTCGTCAATACATATTGGATCTGGCCAGCTAATGGCCTTTCCAGTGCACATGTGCTGTTGCACACAATGGGCCGGGATGGCATTTTAGCCTAATCTAGACTTGGGAGTGACCTCTTAGAACTCCTCTTCTCTCCTTCTTACCTCCTTCTACCTCTCCCACCTCCTCCTCCTGTTTTTTTTTTTTTCCCCTAACGAGGGATATGAGCGACACGGCAAAGCACCCTATCGCACCCGTTGAGCCGAAGACTTCCACAGCAACCCAGAAAGAGCCCCGAGGGTGCAATTAAAAGTGAGAGAGGAGAATGTCAGCCAGGGCGACAAGCAAGGGAGAGGAGAGGGGGTGAGGAGGGAGGCGCGAGGGGGTAGAAGAGGAGGGCTGGGCACTGGTGCCACAGGTAACATGGTCATGTTACAATCCACAGAGGAGGCCCTTAAAGGCTGCTAATGTGTGGAGGTGTCAGCTGCAGGTTGTTCCAGCATGCCTGCTCCCTTTGGCCTCCTCGCTCCCTCTGCCTCCTCCTCGCCTCATCTCAGAGTCGGTTTGTTAAGATGTGTCATCCGCAATCCATGTTATGCTGCTCGCTGGAGAAATCTGCAGTTAAATCCCAAGTGTGAATTGGGAAATCGTGTGTTCAACCCAAATCTGGGACTCTCCATTTGTCTTATTGCCCATGTGGGTTAGTGGCTCACAACCGAGCTCCCACTGGCAAATTGTCAAAAAAGTGGGTAGCTGGATGAACTTTTGCTCTCCGAATGTACAAAAACAGGCCTTGTGTCCCTTGTCCTTGCAGCAAAATTGGTTCAGATGTGACCAAACAGAAAAAAAAATTCCCTGGGAACTCTGTCAATATATATTGATCTTTTGTTTAGCTGAGAAACACCGTCTAGACACAGTGTCGCATTGTCTTGAAAATAACTTCACCCCACTCCAATCTGACATACAGATGCACACGCCTTGCAGATTAAGGCAAGGAAATTGATCGCTAAAAGGAGATTTCAGACAGATGGGGGATATTACCACAAAGGAAAATACAAAAATGTCCACGGATTGAGGAGGGCAAAATCATCATCATAAAACGCTGCCGAATAAACAGCTGAAAATCCCCAGTGAAATTGGAATGCAAAGCTGAACCGAAATTCCTGACTTAATGTCAGCGCTGTACTGCAAAACACCAAAGTCCTCTAGTCGAAATTAGGATTCAACCTACAACACTGGAACGGCACCAAGATTTAGTTAACGGCCCTCTAAGTCCCCTTCCTGCTTCTAAATAGCACATTAAGTTTGACTCCAAGATGTGTTAGCAACATTTCAATGTACTCTGTATGTAACCCTAACCCTAACCCTAACCCTAACCCTAACCCTACGTCTAAGAACAACGAGACCTACGTCATATGCTTTGTTTGCTTCACCCCAAATGTGCACCTTCTTTACTTCCTGTAGTTGCTATAGGAAACAGCAGCTGCTGCGATCGGCTATTTTCATCTGCAGTGGTGGTTGTTTGAAGACAATAACTCCCACAATCCCACGCCACTTCACGACGTCATCAAACTACGTCTTTTGCTTTCACTGTTGTGATTGACAGAGACAGACTGAGATTGGACGTTGATGCATTTGCAAACTGCGAACACATCTGGGGAAATATTGAGAAAAAACTTCAAACAACAGCAACAAAAAAAAAAAAAACACATAAGGCTTTGGTATGAAACCCTCAATTTGTGGACTATGTGGTTAATCAGCCTCCTGATCATACACGACAGCGATATGAGACTGTGCCTTTGACTGAATGACAGTAATCCAAACAAATTAGCTCATACTATCCCTGTCAGAGGCAGGGGTGTGCCCACAGCATTCATCCCAGTGCACCGCTCCAGAGCTCACTGCAAACACATTACCTTGCCTCGCTGCCCAAATGCATACCAAATAACCCATATAAATCATACAATCTGGGCCAAGTCAATGAGAGCCCCCTATTTTCCCTGTTTTCTACTTATTTCCACCATGCCATCAATCAGCAGAGCTCGCATCACTCAGTCCGAAGCTCTCGCAACCGTCGCCGGAGTGGCCCAGTTTAGAACCCACAGAGGGCTCCTGAAGTAACCCTTCCTCTAGTGCACTTGATTTTATGTCTCCACAGTCTGGACTAAATTGTGGGTTGCCAGCTCTCCACACACTGCTCTGTCTTTCAGCTCTCTCCCTTTTCTTTCTCCCTGTTGTCACTTTGACAAAAACAAAGATGGGCTTCTATGAACTTGCACCAGTGTTTACGGCTGTGTTTACCATCGAGCGACGCGGCAGCCGAGGACCCTCTCTGCACATTATTTTAAAGGGTCCTTCCTCTCTGAAGTCCCTCCAGATTCTCTTAGTGTATTAAAGCAGCATCAGCTCCAGTGCCAAATAACAACTTTCAGCCCTGAAATATGGTTCTGAACTGTGTCATCATAAACAACAGAGACTCTCACTTTTTAGCGAGCAGCTTCTGATTCCACTTCTCAGAATTAATTGACTAAATGGGAGCTTAAAGTCATTATCTCCCCTCGCCAGTTCTCCAATCCTGCGCTAGGGGCTAATAAATGGAGGTTTGATTTCGCTAAATGTCCTCTCGCGAAGATTAATAACGCCTCGCACCCTGGTGGCAAACAGATGTGGTCATTCTTGCTCGACGGCTGAACAAATGGGCACAAGACATCCTCGCACATAAAGAGCAAAGGAATAATAGCTTAATAGCATTCATCCGGTGACACGTTAGCAGATGAGACATCCTGGATTGTTTGCTTTCCTGTGTGTTCACCGAGCACATGTTTTGTCACCGGCGGCCGTGTGGTCTGACACAGCTCCCTTCTGAGAGACAGACAATGGCGGAGGGGGGGAGGGATGGGAGGACGGAGGAGGCTCAATGGAGGAGGTCTGCCGGCTTCCTGCTTTCCCCACTGTGGCCTTTGTGGTAATACACTGGTGGTTATGGGAGCCTCCGTCTCTATGCAAATCAGTGTTTGCTGCCCAAGTGTTTGTGTGCACCATGTGCAGTCAAGCACAAGAGCCTGTTCTCTGTACATTTAGCCCTGCACAGGCTGGAGCAAAAGGCCAGGGCGGCGTCAATGTACAGAATAATACTCACATTAAATCAGGTAATTAAACGCTGTTATTTCTATATCAATAATGCTGTTTACGCCTTAATAATGCCGCCCAACGAGAATAGTAGATCACACCTCAGCCGCTGCCTTTAAATGAATAGTGCGTCTGTGGAAGCAGATGCATTGATTGGTCTACATAAAGGTCAAACTTGGCGCAGTGAATTGAAAATCAGTGAAGGAGTTGTGTTCGCACGTTTGTCTCGGCCTCCCCGTTGTGACAATTACATGAGAGGGAGCGACGTGGAAGCACATTTCCATTCAGGCGTATATCGACTGTAACAGCGGGTCAGCGGCAAGAAAGCTACAAACACAATTGTCACACAACACTAAATAATACATGGAGCTAAAACAAAGACATCACACACCTAAAATATGGCACTAATAAAAGGCAGCGGAGACAATGTGTTTCCCCCCTCGACTTAGAGTAATGACCTTTCTCAGAAGCCCCCCATAAAATAACACAGTGACAGTTAGGAGCACCTGTTTTTACATTATTAATAGCAGAGGCTTCACACACACTCAAAAGCTAGGGACGTGCACCGATACCTCGACTTTTGACTGTTCTTAAATTGGACAAAATTCTCTCAAACAGCACCCAGCTAAGCCCACTGAGGCATTGGAGTGTTAAGAAAGCCATTTGTCACAGGCAGGACTTGTGCCAGGGTATCTGTGCAGCCTTGGGATAAAAAACAAATGAAAATAATATGAATTGTATGAATACCATTCAAGAATAAGCCACACAATTCGTGATTGCATCTGAGTTGAAATGCCTTGTATAAATACATTTTTTCGTTAGTAATACTCCTCAAGAATGAAAGGAGGGTATTTGCTGGCTTTTCATTTGCTGTGGTGCGTTCTGAATAGATCCTGCAGCATCGCTGCTAAAATAAGGGTCTTTCTGCACTGTTCTCAATCCAATCACGTCAAAAGGGATTCAGGCGTCCTCTGAGATGAACAACAGACGGCCATGATCTCCTCTGACCTTAACTGTGACTCATGTTTATTTACCTCAGCTAGTTATCCCTGAGGGACAGCGGCCTCATCACTGAAATGAGCGCTGCGATGGGCTGCTTTTTTTTTTTTTTATTGCCACTCCTGGGAACGGACAACTCTAATGAACAAAGACGCCTGATTGATCCAGGTTAGCATTTGATTCCCGAGCACTGCCAAGACACACGATTCAATATGCTGGCACGCCATTGGAGCACCCCTTGAACTTTGCTGTACACACATCTTTAATCACACTCACCTTTTCTCGTGGCTGGTGTGACTTCCAGCTTATTTGTAATTACCAAGCTCCCTGGGGGGGTTGGCTGAACAACAGGCCCGGCCATAGGTCACGGAGAGACACTGTAGCTGACCATATGGGCTCCGGGCCCAGGGGCAGAGAGTGGGTGGACGCCGGCGTTGGCACGGGGAAGTTACCAGAATGGTCGGAGCAGGAGATTGAATTATTCGGAGACAGGAGACAGCCTTATCGAGCGGCGGCCACATTGCACTGACGTTTTCACCCCAGTTTCTATTTCCCATTTCACACCTGGACTATTGCCAGATAGGATATGTTCAGCCACCTCGTTTTACCCCCAGATTCACAATCGGCAGCCACCAGTCAAAAGAGGGTATGGTGTGTTATCTATCACCACCGTACCACCCGCGGCACCCTCCCCTCTGTCCCCGTACCCTCCGCTGTGTCCCTCCTCCCTCCCCCGCTGTTACCAGCACGGCAACAGCATGGTGTTATTACAGATAAACAATCAATACTGCATTAACGTGTCCACGGAGGCTACCTGGAGTTAAACAGGCAGACGAGGAAAATAATTCAAGCCAATGTCACGGGCGGACTTCAAGCAACTAATCTTGGTCATGAACTGGCAAACCGCTATACTGTAAATATATATGTGTTGGAAATTCAGGCCACTTTCTTTCATTATCCTCAGCCATCATTTCTTTGTGTTTGAGGTCAGCAGATACATTTCTTTTCCTTCCTCTCCTCACTGGTCACAGAATGAAACCCCACTGCATTAAAGAAGTAATACCCTACTTTATAGCAAAGGTGACCATGGATATTGGAGAGCAGGGACCCATACGATCGATTTGGAGCGAGGAATGGAAATTTTAACATGATTCCCAGCCAGGCATTTTAACTCAGGAGTATTGGACCCTCTCTTTTGATGACTGCTTCCAATCCAACTCGCTGCTCCATTTCAAAATTCTGATGACGTCTTTATTTAAGAAAAGGGCAGCGAGAGAGAGGCGAGCCCTGGTGCCCCGCTGATGGCTGTGTGGTCCCGTTCCTCTTTGCAAAGCCTGTCTGCAGCAAATTTGCATTCACATTCCCAACGCTGCCATTGAAAAAAGAAGGCTTTTTGTCTAGAACCTCTGTGGAAAAAAAACAAAACAAAGGCGTTCTTATGAGGAGGCCCAACAAATAGTCCCTGCCTCTCCCTCTCCAAGACTGGAATTAAATACTCCTCATTCCATCCTCATTCATTAGCCCCCACGCCCACAACCCTAACACCGTATGGGGGTATGAAATACCTCGCACACACACACAAAATAAAGGAGCTGGACTTGGCTGAATGATTGCAGAGACTGTTTACTAATACTGCTGCTCACTCTGCTTTATTACAGCGTGCCAAGCTTTCCATTACTGCAAAGGGAGAGAGAAAGGGGGAAGAAGCAGAGGAGGAGGGCGCGGGCAGACCAGAGAGGAGAGAGACTGCCAATGTCAGATTAAAAGAAGAAGAAGAAGAAAAAAAAGAATGGCTCAGTTGATTTACACCTTCATTACTCTCCCCTAACTCTGCTTATTGCAAATCATGATGCTGCTTTATGAGCTGAATCCTCTATTACGACAAGGCCGGGAAGACAGTGCTTTAGTCCATAAAGCAACCGTACAGTAACCGCCACCCGGCAGCGCCCGACCCACTCATCCTACAACCTGGCTGCCAGTGAGGGGAAGGAAAGCACGACAGAAACGGAGCCCCCCGCAGAAACTCGTTCCAGCGCACAAACCCCGAGCTCGCCGGTTTGCTCGCTCGCTCGCTGCCCCTTTCCTGGCCTCGCGCCCGTGGACAACACACCCCGATTTCTCCGAGCCAGATGTCAAGGAAGTATGGCTTAGCGAGTGCACGGCTCTGCGGCGACGTCGGGGAGGAACTCACAGCGAGTGTTTAATGTTAAGTGAGCGGTGCCATGTTTAAGTCAACAAACACGCAGGGCACTGGAGGTGTGTGTTTACCATCTCCCCACCACCAAGTGAGGAGGTGCTACTGATGTAAAATATGTGTGTATTTAAAAAGAGAGCAGTGTTTTTTTTTTTTTTTTAACTTTTATTTATTGCACCAAGGGGAGGCTGCAGTCTTTCTTGCCATGATTAAATTTGTGTCTGCGTGTGTGTGGCGAGCAGGTCCGAGACGAAACGGTCGAGGAAGCCGAGTGCAGGACCCAATAAATCAGCAGATAGGTTGAGGCGTGCAGGTGAGCGCGGGTGTCAGTGTGCTGATGTAAACAGGGCGCGGGTGCATGAGGCGCACTGGATGGAGGTTTGTTATGTGTATGTAACACGCTGCTCCGACCTGGCCTGTCTGACTCCCATCTGGAACAGGGTTGACAGAAAAGTTGACAGATGCTTCACCAACGTCCATTATTTATGAGACCGAGGAGATCCACACTGCATTTCACAAGTGTCTGCCTCTGCTACTGTAGGTCGAGTTCTGACATTGTATTCTGTGTGTGTCCACGCATGCACGCACACACACACACAGTTGTTTCCTTCCTTGTGTGTGTTTTGGAAGCTGATGAGTGGTTAGCTGAATGCACAGGTTGACTTTTTTTTTTTTTTTGCACGTTTGCTCAAATGCACAAATGTGTGCTTACGTACTTGTGTTTGCACGCTCACTCCATTGAACACCAGACCCCAGGACCCTCTCCACCCACCTCTTCGAGTCTAACCCTTGACCTCTGGAGTGTCACTAAATCCCTGCCGGGCAGCCAGCCCTTCAGCTCCTGCATGGAGAAGCGTACGCCATCAGACTCCAGCTCTCTTAAAACCCACTTAGAGGCTTACAGCTGGGAGGCCCGACCATCGGATTGAATTAAGGCTATGATTAATTGAATCTAGTGTTGAGTAACTTGAATGACTGATGTCTCGTAGGACCAAAGGTCTAGACACAATGCTTCAGAATAAAGCCATATTCATTTATTCGGTGACATCACAGGCAGTTTCAGTGTGCCTCAGGCATGGATGGTTGCCTCTAATATTACTGCTTGAAGTGCTGCTTTAAGCCCAATACCACCGGCAGCACTGCTGCTGCTGCGGCTGCTGCTGCCGCCGAGCGTGCCAATGTTAATAAGAGGCACAATATAATTAATACAAATGGAATGTTTAATGCAATTTTTCCATTTCAAAGAAATTCCCCGGGCATATTTCCCAACAACGAATTCAACTCTCTTGCATTGTCCTCGGGCAAACAATAACCCAAGTTTGGCATTACCTTCATTAGATCAAACTCAATTATTGCAGAGGGCTTGCAGCTCCTCTGGCACGGGGGTGGACTCCGAGGCTGCCTACTCCTTCAACTTGAAGGTCCTTTGGCAGGTCCTGCCCCATTTGTCTTTGATGGACAGCGGCGTCAAACAGTAATTGGAGGCCTGTGAGACTGGTACACATCCGTTTGTCAGTTATTCATGTCAAAGCACGGTGTGCAGCTGTTGGGGCTCTCAAAGAATGACCTTTTCTCAAAGGGGACAGGTTTCCCCGACTGCCTGAGAGACGCCTTGGGTATTATTCAGCCCGATACAGTAGTGCAGTGTTATTACTGCGTGTCCCATGTTGCTGCAGAAAGCTTGTATTGTGTCCTTCCCAGAGGAATGTACAGTCCCCGAGCGGTACACAAGCTTTGATTCGGCAGGTAGTTTGTGCAGAGGTCTTTCTATTCCTCTCCTTCACAATGAACCATCCTAATGTTTTGAGAAGTAGCAGAACAATGGCAGAAACCTCTCTTTTTCATTCTGGGGATTGAAAGTAAATAGGACCTTTGCTGATGTGTTTGCCTGTTCATTTACAGCACCTCAGACTACAGCTTGCACATTGTACCTCTACCGAAAAAAAAAACCCTCACAAAGGCATTCTGCAGGACAATAGCGCAGCGGAGGAAACGGGCGCACAATGGAGTCCAGATATCATTCACAACATAGACAGGAGACCATTATCCACAGAAGGAGGGGCCCATCTGAAGGTGACAGGTTCGGGAGACAGAGGAATTGTGCACACGGCGCTGCCACCAAGACAACAGTCTCCCTGAAGCCTAACCTATACGGACAGGTTTTTGCAGCGCCAGTGCCCGCTGGGTTGAGGTGTTACACGTCATCTGCAATAACCTGGATCATTACTCCTGGAGGCTGTTAGAGGGGAAAATCACATCACTCTGCTTTCACCGCTGCCAAGAAAAATTGACACGCTAAAAGTCACACAAAGACACACCTCAATATGCACACGCACGCACGAAGGCCCACAAACAGCCTCGCCTCGGCCTCGCACACTTGCAAACAAACACACACATGTAATTACACACCAGCAATCTATCACATACTGTCAGTGGTGTCTGGGGGGGTTAACATACCAAGTGGCATCCCAGCAGCGTCCCACCAGCCAGCTTTGCCCGAAGCTGACAGCTCTCACTGCGGCTGCCTTGCAGGAGTAAAGTAAGCATCATTATCGCCTTCTCTCGCCATACCTCTCTCTACTTGCAACAAGCGAAACGCTCTTTCAACGTCGCCCTTCTTTTATCCACCTCCCAACCCTTTCCCTTCACTCCCTCCTCTGTCTTCATTGTACTCCAGTCAGGCGCTAATGCTCCTTGTCCTGTGGCTGGACTCTCTGATCTCCTATTACCCTCTCGTCATCCGACAGTCAATATTATCCCCTCTCCGTCCTGACCGATCCTCCCCTCTCCTTTCCCTTTGCTTTCACAAAAGTCTCAAAAGTCAGACAGACAACGTCGCCCCCCTCCACCCGCCCCCGTCCACTCCTTCATGCACTTGCTCGTCTTCCATACACTTATTAACTGGCTGTCATGTTCAGCAGCCTTCCCCCAGACAGTGTTTAGCGTTCCTCAGTCCACTTACTGCAGCCAGAGTTAAGCCTCTGGGCTTTGCACAGACAGGAATCCAACTAGAGGGGAAAGGCAGGACCTGCGGACATGATCTGTCTGCTGCACTCACTCACACTCTTCCTGCTGCAGCAGCTACCTCAAGGCAGGGCTGAAACACACACACACACACACACAAACACCATGCAAGACATTACCTCCGGATGCTTATTTTTTTTTATTTACTGTACGGATGTACAGTAGCAGCTGAACAGACTTAACATGAAATGTTTTTAAAAATGTGGACATGATTCCCCATTTGTGAAAGTCAAAAAGCAGATTTTCCTTATGAAAGTACACATGTTTCATGTAAGTATCATTAAATTCCAATTTTTTCCAGGTTTTTTTTATGATTTCTTCATGTTTTACTGCTTATACTCACCCCAGAGTTTTACTACCTGCTGCCCGAATGCATAAAATCTACACGAGAAAGACGCTCCTGAGGCGACTTTTTTTGTGAATGAACTTCTTTGATTTTACACAAAATGTAAATCAGTGGGTGTATTTTTTATCTCTGCAAAGGAAGTTGTATTTTAACCCCCGTTGGTTAATCTGTATGTCAGCAGGGCGTCTGAAAAACGAACAAATTTCCATGAAATGTGGTGGAGAGATCAGCCTCGAGCCAAGGAACAGTTGATTAGATTCTGATAGTGATCTGGATCTGTGATTTCCACTATTAGATGATTATTGCCCCCCCCCCCCCACACACACACACCCACACACACACATATTGGATATAGAGATTTAATTCCAAATCCAATCCGAACCCTGACGGTACACTCGCAGGGTCAAGAAATCGATTTCACCTCAAATTTAAGAACGAAGGGATGCTCGGTGTCCTTGAAAGCGGCTTCCCTCTAGTTTCTGCTCATATTTTAGACGACATCCTAACAGAATTCGACTCCCAGGCTCAACTGGGCATTGTGTAGTAGCTACAATACCGGATTTGTCACCTGCCCCTTCCCTCTCCGCCCTCCCCTTCCCGGGGCAAATGGTGTAAGAAATGAGACGTGGCTGGTGGATATACTTTCATGCCCCTGCTTTACCAGTGTCATTTCGGCAACTCTGAAATTGTGCCATGGTCTACAGGGCTTTGTTGTAAATCACTATCTCCCACTGTCAGACTGCAGTCTGCTGTACACTGTGGATGCCTGGCTTTCTGCTGCCTCCTGGGTGACTAATATATCTTGTTAAATTGTGCTGAGAAGCGTGCGGAGAACTGTACACCTTCCCTCTTTGTACTGTTTGTTTGCTTGCATTTGTGCCCGCGTGTGTTCGTGTGCGTCCGTGTCTATGTGTCTACATTCCCCGACTGAAGAGGTAGGTGGGGATGTTACTTTTGCAAATATGTTCACTAAACTCCACGAGTCTGTCAGGCTTTGTTGGTAATTCAGTTAGATTGCTATTCGGCCAGCTTCCGCTCACCACCAGCACCGCGGTATCGGAGTTGTGAAGCTATCTCTCAGCCACTTCATAATTAGCAAAGCTGTGGAGCCAAGCCACAGTTTGAGGGGGAAGAGGGAGAAAAAAAGCTGTTGGCAGACTGCATTATTCAACATTGGCAGCAATTTACTCTGTCTCCCACCCCAAAGACATGAATCTAAGTGATTTCATAGTCACATCCGTCCTAGTGTGCCATACTGTATAAAGCTGGACTCTTCTATTCTCACCACCTCTTAAGCCACACACTGTATACTATCAGCTTCATCCATGCACGCCACATCTGTGTGCAAGCACTTTGAAAATAGATTTATGTGTATATTTCTGTGTAATTGGTGTTCTCCTGCACAAAGCACGGAGAGATAATTACCCATTGTTAAGTGAGGTGTAAATTGTCTGATCCATGTGTATTTATCTTCTCAGCGCACAGAGAGCAAAACAGGCCCTTTTTTTTGGGATTTAAGCAGACTCTACAGCGACGTTCTACTCTCCTGGCCGCCGTCCAGCTCTCAAATCCCTTTTGCCGAAACCTGTCGAGAAGCAGCCTCGCCGTGGCTTAACCGTGTCCCGTCTCATTCTCACGTCTTTTTTAGTCATAGCGAATTCAATCTGGGACTAGGGCTGACCTTCAGAGAGCGGGTGACGCCGGGCCCTGCCAACAGTGGACTTAACTAGAAGCAGACGGCACATTTTCCTCCTCCGTGTGTTGGTGGCTGAGAAGACCGTCTCTCCTTATTTTGGTTTCTGTGCAATTACGGTTGTGACTGCTCCGTAAATAGGCATCTCTGAAGGGAATCTGTCTCATTAGTAAAGAGCAATTATTAAGTCGCCTGCAGGAAATTTACTCTAATGGTCACAAGAAGCCTGGAGAAGTAAAAAAACAATGTCATGGTAGCAGGGAAAAAAGTCAAATCTGCCAGTCTTCAGGAAGTCTGTCCTGTACAGCAGGGGGCATTGTTGTGGAGAAAGAAAAGAAAAGAAAAGAAAAGAAAAGAAAAGAAAAGAAAAGAAAAGAAAAGAAAAGAAAAGAAAAGAGAGAAGAGGCCCAGTCGGCTGGCACTGAAAGTAGCAGCTCCAGATAAATATTTGGCACAAGAACATCTTAGGAGGAATCCCGGAGCACTGGCAGTACAAACAACGTCATGATTTATTATCACATCATACAGACCGTGACTAATGCACTCAAACAATCAAGGTGCATCTAGTGAACTACAATGCCCAGGGGTGCTCTCTGCCTCCGACTTCAAACACTGGCAAACGAAGCACACGCACGTTGAAGCCGCTCGCCGTGCACGACGAGCGTCCACAAGCATCCGGGCAGGAGAGGAGGCCGCAGACGTTCCCACGGGGGGGCTCGCAGCGCGCCTCGCCGCAGACGGCAGCCACTGGGATGTGATTTTATTAGCTCCAGATGCCGCTGAAGAGGGGGCTAGAAACGTTCGATATGATGAGCAGGACACATCAAAATGATGCTGCCCATCTGGAGCACAAATAATGTAATCAACTCGGGTCAGCGGTCGTCATCGTCTGGCCGGCGGGTAAACCCACCATCCCGTGACGTCAGCGCTCACGGGGACGGGCTGGGGACTCGAGACTGAGACTCGAACTTTTTGGGAACATCCTCTAAGCGGCTGCACATGACCCGCGGAGTGCAAATATTTGGCAGAAGAGGAAGATGAAATGTGAGGGACTGTCTATTGTAATGTGAGCTCGGGTTTAAAACATGCAGATGGCTCTGATGGGTCTATTCCCCTGCCTGTCAAATCAGCTCTGCAGTATTACTTTGAATGTCTTCATACAAAGTGCTCACACACTCAGACTACAAACACATATACACCATGTGCTGTATGTTCCTCACACACACACGCACGCACGCACGCACAGGAACTCTATTTGCAGAGCCTTTAAATATTCAGCACCTGCCGTGTTTTCTGTATGACTTTGATCAGCCACAGATTCTACTCTGTCCCTTTCATCTCTCAACTTCAAACCAGCAGATGAAAAACCTGGACCACAAAACCTGTTCTGGTTCAGACAATCTCCGTTCACCAAGCTGCTCTTTGCCTTGTGAAATCAAGCGGGGAGTTGTTCCAATAATAATAATAAAATAAGAAAGACAAGCAGCGAAGTTAACCTCGTCATTACAAAAGTGAAGCTCCCGCTCCCCACAGCCTGCATCGTTGCTCAATCTCTGATACACCCGGGTCCTTGTTTGTAATTTAAAAAGTATGTGTGCAGAGGAGTGATTATTGCGGAATATTCCCCGGGTAGTTTGACAACTCCCCCAAACAACTTCTTGGCCGCCTTCAGGCGTTTTACCTCAGGCTTACATTGAACCAGCGCAATAACTAACATGGAGCAATCTGCAGGCAGCAGGAAGGACAGTAAAACTTTCCAGAGCACTAAATTCAATTTTCAGGATTGCACAGTCCTGTCAGTGCCCCTCTCCTCCTCACTCTGTCAATACCTGCGACTTTTGAGCAGAGGAGCCAAGTTAATTCTTTTATAGCCCTGCCTGCATTATTCAGCAGCCCATTAAATATTCACAGCCACATCACTGATATCATCTTGTAGTCAATAACGCTGGAGGACACGTTGTTTTAGAAAACTTGAGTCAACTCCAAGGGTGATTCCCCCCCCCCCCCCCCCCAAAAAAAAGCGGGGCCTTTCAGCTGATCTCTCCAGCGAGCACAAAGCAGAGAGGCAGCAGGGCATCACAGCGCGACTGCAGGCAGCCGCAGATAGACAGTCATCCGCCTTTATCTGAGCACGCTGTCCCACCTGCATCGATCCGCATCCCGTGGATTTGCCACTGGCTGCAGCAAGATCATCGGTGGAAGGGGGAGAGGTGGGGGCAAAAAGAAAAAAAAAAAATCCCCGATAGATTCAAGCAAGCGTTGCAGGGGCCTTAAGTTTCACGCGTGACAAAACGAGGCGAATGCGCGTTTGGAGCTCAGGCCTGCATGCGCGCATCACCCCAGCGCGGCGGGGCAGACGTACTGCGTCGTGCGGGACCTCTGCACCGGAGGGGCACGTTCAGTTCCTGCGTCGACACATGAAGGAGAATTACGCACAGAGCCGTTTGACAAAGCAGAAAAGTTGACGAGCCCCCCCCCGGCCATCGACTGACCCCCAGCTATAAGTTGGATGCATAGACAGCTGAACGCGAATATAAATAACTTCCGATCCCAAGTCGTTTCCAATTATCAGCCCGAAGCTATTCCAATAACTAGCTTTTACACCACGGGCGATTTCATTAAAGATAAAGGCTACAAGAAGATGAAGCTCTCATAGAAACAACTATTTCGCATTGGTCATTAGTGTGCGAGCAACCCAGAATAACCCGGCTCGGACTGCGTTGGCCACAGACGCTGCAGAAGAAGTAACTGATCTGCGTTCGAGCGGCGAAATGTGCCACAAATGAGAGCATTTCCACAGCGGATAGAAGTTGTAAGCAAAGCCCCGCTCACCTGATAATGAAGTTTATTCTGGGAGGAAATGTTCCCGGACGTGCGAAGGCGCGCGTCGGAGCCAAGCGTATCCGTTCGCTGCAGCTTTTGTTGCCCGTTGTTCCACCTCAACTGCGCGTCTCAGTCGCGCTGCATCACTTCTCGCTGTGGATGTCAGGGAGGCTGAGAGGCTGAGGGGACTCAACCCTCCCATTGGCTGCCATTCACAAGTCCCCAGCACAACCGGGCGGAAAAAAAAGGAGAAGGGGAGGAAGGGAAGGGAAAAAAAAAAAAGAAAAGAAAAGAAAAAACACGCGACCGACAGAAAAAACAAAAGGGAGATGGAGGGATGGGAGATTAGTGCTCCGGTGGGGCTGCGTCTCAACTGCCCAGCGATGTTCAAGTTTAATAATAAGAGCCAAACGTTGTTGTGCACGCGCTTTCTTTACATTTGCATAATCCCCGATTAATAGTTGCAAAGTCAGAGGTTGAGTGTGGGTTTGAGTCAATCAATAAACGGTTATTTTTATTAAAAAGCCTCCAGTTAGACTCCCTGCGTCCTACAAAACACTGGAAGGCACAGATCGGGTTATGATTACGGCGGCTAATTCAATTTGGGCGGCTGGTATGAAGTAAATGGATAAACGCACCAGGACCGGTGATGCATGGCCGGACTGGCAGCAGCCCTCCATCTTTCTGCTGCTGTCCCTGAACGTCTGACAAGAAACTTCCCCAACAGGATTAAAACCCTTTTTAATGCTGGTTATTTCTACATTTCATTTGTTTCTTTCCCGCCCCCAACAGAGAAGCAAACTGAGCTTATGTTTATGAGCTCAATAAATAAAACTACGGCATGCAAGTACTATTACTGCACTTCTACTGTTAATAACAGCCTGCTTCTGTCTGCTACTGCATCCAATACATTCTGCTGTCTCTACCATGAATACCTCATTAGTACTACTGCTGCTGCTGCTATTTGTGGTAGTAGTATGTGCGCCAAATGGTCAAATACACCTAGCTGCCAGTTTATTAGGTACACCTAGCTAAAAGTGCTGCGAATCCATGTTAGTACCACTGTGGCTGGCGGTGCTGTTAAGTTGCCCTGTTATGCTGAGAGCTGTCTACAAAAAGTGAACTACCTCTGACACATAAAAAGATGATAATACTAATGATTTAAGAGAAAGAAGAAACGTTTCAGCTCTCCAACACCTGCAGCTGTTATTTTGAGAGAAGTACACCAGGTTGGATTCCAGCTTACTTGCCTGCCGCCGACCAAACTCTCTTAAAGTCGTTGCTTCGCGGGCGGGTGGATGGGTGGGTGGGTGGGTGCCACCATTGTGATTTACAAGTGAGACCTTCTGTACCTTGCAAGCGAAATGTGTTCAGCGCGGTCCATTGATGTTTCGAGCTGCTAATGATGTCAGATTCTGTGTGGAGGAGGTTAGAGGGAAATCTGATTACTGACCAAGCCTGTAAACTGTGGGGGTTTTAGAGTAATCAAACTAATGCAGCTTATAAATGCTTCATCCAGTGCTCTGCTTTGACCAGATTACACACTGTAATCTGTTCCATTTTATTTGTGTGTGTACATGAAATATATTCGTGTACGGTCGCAGTGCATGAGCTCGACACATTACGAGGAGTCGGCACGCTTTCTCTGTTAATGATTCTAATTGTTTTGTCATCCTAACTTAAGTAAAACTGATGAGGTTGTTTCAGCTGCGCCATGAACTTGTGATATAAGATCAAGCTGTGTGCTCATTAGAAATTAGCCTACAGTAGGCAAATGTGCTAACTTTCCTAGCTTTGTGCGCAGCTCAGGTTAGCAAACGCCCATCCATCCATCCATCCATCGTCTCCCGCTTCATCCGGGGCCGGGTCGCGGGGGGAGCAGCCTGAGCAGGGACGCCCAAACTTCCCTCTCCCTGGACACCTCCCCCAGCTCTTCCGGGGGGATCCCGAGGCGTTCCCAGGCCAGCCGAGCTACGTAGTCGCGCCAGCGTGTCCTGGGTCTTCCTCGGGGCCTCCTCCCGGTGGGACATGCCTGGAACACCTCCCTTGGGAGGCGTCCAAGGTTAGCAAACGTTAATCCTAAAAGTCACATAAATGCACGTGATTTGAGGATACAGCAGCTACAGGCGTGCACAGTGATGCACGTGCGCGGTGCAAGCAAGAGGATGGCGTGATGCGATTTTCTGCCAGGTGCAGAGGGCGGAAGTAGGAAAGCTAACAGCGGTGCGAAGACGTGAGCAAGCTGGCGTAAACAATGGCCGTCGCAGAGCATTCACGAAAAGATGCTGCAAGCGGTTTAAGATTTAAAATCCAAGAGAATCTGGTGGCGTGTTATCACGATGCTCACTTAATGATCTCATAAGAACTAATTAATAACAGAGCCAGTGTTGACCTTCAAAAGAAACCCCGTCTAGCTTGAGCGACATCAGGCTCGAACAGAGACGCCCGTTCGTTTGTCGCTTCCTGTCCGAGCACATTTCACAGCAGTAATGTTGCAAGACTGAGCCCATAATCAGCCACTTAATTGAGTTGTTTTGTTTCAGAGGCGGTTCAGTGTTATCTTGTGATGATGAGGTAATGAAATTAGAACAGGTAAACAAAGTGTGACTTCTGGAGATAACGGGATAATTACGTTGTGATCTTAAGATAACGGGAGTAAAATTAAAATTAGACGTAAGCTGCCCTCCGCTTCCATACGACCAACACACGATTGCATATTAATATGTGAGATTTAACAAATCAATGTGTTTGGCAATAACAGCCTGTCAGAAAAAGACTGAACATGCACAGTTCCTTCTTTTATTTCTCATTTCTGTGTCTCCAATTTCCCAAAACAGCGAGACACGAGCCAAAAAACATATGTCACATCTAATAAAAATGTAGCACACATAAAATGTGCAATACGAAGATGGAAGGAAAGTCTGCAGGCGTTTATGGTTTTATGGTTTCAAATTTTTCCCTTTTTTTCAAAGCCAAAGACCCCACGCTGTGCACGCGTTACCACCCATGCAGTGTTTGTGTCATGATGACCACTGGCTGCTGTTAGATTCATGAGTTTAATCCCTGGAAGCGCTCCAAGCATCCACTTTGCTGCTGCCCTGTCCTCTCAACCAAACATCAAACTCTTGCCTATAGCGCAAAATGCAGTGAGCCAAGGGGATGTCTGCATTTGGCATCATGTTCTATCAGGAGATCAGCCTGAGATGAATAACCGCTGCCCTTGACTGCATCATTGCTGCTGAATGAGCTTACATTGCCTCAGTAGTTTGTGCAGTTTATTTAACAGCCTGCCTCTGTAAACACATCACAACAGTGAAAGTGGTCTCCAAACACCAATTTCGTCCCAATATGACATATCTGCTACTACTTAAAAATAAAACGTAGACACGCAGTTTCTTAAATTCCAATTAGTGCTTCGTGTAGCTTCTACAAATGAAGACGAATTGTTGCAGCATCATGTATTTCCCTCTGAAACGTCTGTAAGAGTTGTCTTGTAAAGGACTCCTTCATATTAGAAGAGAAAGCCCAGACGTTCATGCTCATGCACCGTGTGTTACTTTACAGAAAAATGACATTTATGGGGCATGCAGTGAGACAGGGGATGCAGGGGCCAACCTCAGTACAAATTTGTTCTCCTATTACGCCTGACAGCTGAGATACTTTAGGATTTGTCAGAGAAAGGAATTGTTCAAAGCATCAGATGTG
This sequence comes from Chaetodon trifasciatus, assembly GCA_037975065.1. NCBI lineage: Eukaryota > Metazoa > Chordata > Actinopteri > Chaetodontiformes > Chaetodontidae > Chaetodon > Chaetodon trifasciatus. The sequence continues at coordinate 1,061,153 of JBBMOE010000016.1, forward strand.
AAAATCCAACCTCATTTGCTGCCAATACTCTCAGCTTCTGTGTTTATAGACATCCATATTTCATTAATCTGTCTCACCTTGCCAGAGTCTGTGTGAAAATGACAATAAAAATGGAGGACACGGTGAGCTATGGTCACACCGCCCGGTAAACGTGCACACATCCAGGCTCAGACGCAGTCCTCCGAGCCCAGCTCACCCTCCGGCATCACTTATCATTTGAAGTCATCACAGATAGCCGTTTGGCTGTGGTTGCTTTAAGTTTGCAGTTCACTCCTGTACAGATTGTGGGTTGTTATGAGCTCAGAAAAAAGACCAAAGCCATAATGTGTAACGTGCTAGTCCAGTGCTGCTGGACAAATCTTCAAAAATCAGGTCACAAATACACAGTTTCATTTTCAAAAGAGGCTCAGCAATCCCCTAAAACAGCTGTTCACTGTAGTTTTTACCAAACGTCACTCAAACAGGACCAAATAGCCTGTTTGTCGGGGACTATTTTCATTTGCGGATGCACACGCACGTCGATGGTGTTTGTGGGATTTCTTTAAAATAACCTACGGTGACTGTGTTCATGGTCGTGGAGGACAACATGGGAATAAGCTCCGTCAGCCTTGGGCGACAGACGCTGATGTCGTCAACAGAATCGATGCTGGTTTTGGTGCTTTCATGGAACTCGTTGAAAAAAATAATAGTTTGGCCATCGTCATCCTTCAGGTGTGGTACATGTCTGTTTTGGCTTCACTCTTATCTCCTACACAGTTTTTTTGTTACAGCTTCTACATTTTCTACAGCGAAGGCATTTTTTTTTGGATTAAAGGAGGTTCTGGGTCGTTAGCATGAGCAGCGATAGCCACCGCAGCTTGAAAAAAACCCAGAAAAGCTTCACCTGTGCTGCTTCTTGAGTAAAGTCCAGTCCAAAAGCAGTACATCAAAGACGCCATGAAGCTAAATTTTTCATTATGGAGGCTCATTGCGGATGATTAAATTGACTTATTTTATGGTGTTTAATTCTGTGTTTGAGACTTAGACCTGTGCTGTGCCAGAACCCCCAAAAAGGAAATCAATAGGTCTCCTTTTAGACACACAGTCCTATAAACAATCCCAGAAAAAGATCAATACACTACAGGAAAGTGAACAAGGGAGCACGGAGGAGTCAGGCGCCCAAGCACCCCCTATCACAGATATCATTGTCTTTTTTTAAAGAATATCAGATACAGTGTTGTTCTGTGAGGCAAAGATAAGTTTTTATCAACATAGTTTCCCAACTCCCGAGAGAAATAAAAACACAGCCAAATGTTTGGATCTTTCGACTTGGAGGACTCTGCGGCATAAATATTCACTGTGTCGCAAGCAGCGCTGCGCCTCCTGCATAAACTGGAAACCTGCCTGAAGTCGACCATATTTCTTCTGTCATTTTCCACTGAGATAGAGCAACACTTAACACAAAGAAGCCATTCTGTCTCAAGCTTGTTTACGATGCATATACAGTACATAATTATCTTTTCGGGCATTTCCTGAATCACTGCACTGTTCTGAGTCACTCACACTTTAAAACAGCTGATGGTCACAAGTTTTCCACTGCACGGTAGATTGTTTTCTCCAATGCTAAGGGGTTTGACCTTAATATGGATTTGACATGGCTATATGATGCACATTTCCTTTGACTGCTGAGCAAGCTGCCTTCCTGAGAACGGCACAAAAAAAGGCTTTGTACTGGAAAAAAAACACGGTGTAATCAGACAGAGATGGAAATGCTATATTTTTTGCAAATAGTGACAAGGTGGAAGTTGCAGCAGATGGTGGATTAAGGTAAGATAAACAACAGCAGATCAAAAATTAAGTTATGAAATCTCATTTTCTCTCCCTGAAACTGCACTGAAAGCCAGCTTGAAACACTCATCACACCTTTTCCAGCCAGTGCAGAGCTGAAAATAAGGCCCGAGCTAACTGTCGGAGAGCTATTCACACCAAAGATGCCTTTTTACCCCTCTAATGACTGTGGAACACATGACATAACCTTTAGTACATGTGAAGGAATAAGGAAACCGCTGTTGGGAGCTCTGCATAACTCTCTGCGGAGGACAAACCGTGTGCACCACAGTAATAATGACACCGTGCAGATAATGTTTGGTTGCAGGGAAATTGTCGTGCTGAAGGTTTCAAAGGTTCCTGCAGATAAACTGCGGTCAAACCGGCATCACAGTGATGAAGTTATCTTCTAAGTGCTCTTGACTCGCTGAATATCGCTTAAAGCGAGATTACGCCGTCGAACTATTGAAAGAGGAAAGGGCACATTGTTCGTCCTGCAAACAAAAAGTTGAATTCATCAGCAATAAAACGCACCTCTGTTCAATTCAGCTTGTCTGGCGTGACCATTAGCTATGGTGGCTAATCTTTAGATATCACTTTTACAGAGACATCAATGCGCTTCTGTTATCCTTTAATTGCCACTTCACTCACTGCCTGAAACTGACTCCGAGAAAGTTCAGCTGCAGTTTGCTCCTTTTGTGAAGGACGGCAGCTTTAATTAAAGTAGTTAATTAGTTGAAACGTTCACTTTCTCAGAAAAACAAACCAAAGTGAGGCTTATTTTAAAGCCTCTGTTTGTCACTTGCCTGGTAAGCACAGCTACTTGTTTCACATGCAACTGTTAGCTTGCATTAGTCATGCTAGCAGCGAACCACATTTAAGCAAAAATGAGTGTTTAGAGCAAAATGTATTCTATATTTGTGCACTGATGTGGGATATTATACAGCATTTAACAAGTGAGAGATAAAGCAGACAAATAATGCCAAACTTGACAAACAAGACAAACTTTAAATTATGGTATTTTGTTCAGTAACTTCCAACTGATTGACTTTTTAAGGAGTTGTTTTTTAATCTAACTTCCAGTATGGTACAATGCCTCCATACACAGAGTGCTTAACATGTTTTTATAGCACACTGGCATGGGCACCTAAGCATGAAGCCAATTAAACTGTGGATCTGCATGCTAACAGCGAGACAGACTTAGTGCTGTTCCTTTTATGCACATACAGTATTGCTAATTTGGAAAACTGATAAGGTCTTCGCACTTGTGTTTGGCCTCTGTGTGTACATACTGAACATGAGGATATGGCTTCCACTGGTAATTGCCAGTAATGAGTTGACCTTTCCCAGTTTCCAAAATATCATGTTCAGCTTCAGTCCTTTGTGAACAGCGTTGAGATTCTTTCCCATTTAAAAGGGAAAAAAACGCACAAGTCAGGGATTATGATCTGTCCTTTGCCATCTCTGTTCATTTCCAACACTGAAATATTGCGATTCCTGGATATTGCTGTTATGCAGAGGGAAGAAGAGCAATAACTGTTTCTGGAAACCCCCCCAGCTCGGTGCATATTTTCTGACATTGTGCAATAATCAACATAATTCTTTGCTGACAGAATGGCAGCCACACCTCATGCTGATCAGCAGATTAGTCAATGGGAATATTTTAAAGGATCCTCAGCAGCTCAGAGGGCCAACAGCATAATTTATCCCAGATCATGAGCGCTTTACTGGCAAACATTCACACTCCCGAGAAAGAAATATCGCAAAAGACGCGACTTTTCTTTTCAGATGAGTCACACACTGAGGCAAATCATCTGGTCCCAATTGTCGTGTTTATTGAAAAGCTAATAGAACAGCATGAAAACGTCTTGACTTGGCTCCTCAGAAGTTCTCACAGTCTCTCTGCAGCTAAAGCACACCAGGAGCGCCCGTTTGAAAGGGGGCAGGCACTCTGGAGCCAGTTCAGATATGCCATTCAATAAATCACAGTCAGGCATTTGAAAAGGGTTTCAAATGGCGTTTGGACCTGAATTTGAGGACCTCATGCTCGACAGAAACTAAAAAAAGCGGGAGTCGAAACCATACTTCAGGCCACCTTAACAATAGCGAGGGAAAGTGGCACGCAGGGACTGTATCAAACATGCAGAGAAATTGCCAAGGGGAGTTTATATTTGCATGACACTGTGACACCCTGTGTTTATTAGCATGCAACCTCAGCTTTTGCACTCCACGTCGGCAAAAAAAAAAACCCTCTCCCCTCCACCTCTTACCCCACCTCTCCCTCCTGGAGCTGAATCCATTCCACCTCTTTAACGGCAGGCCTAGGAGTCCGGGCATGCTCAGTGAGCGTGGCTAATCAGCCAAGCCGAGCCGTGTCCTTTGACGGAGAGAAATCCCTCTCCCTGTTGGAGCGCCGCTGCAGATGAACTGGTGGTGCTCTGACTCCGGCGGGGGTAGGAGGTGTGGATGAGCATGTGGAGGGGAGGGGGGTGGGGGG
>JBBMOE010000016.1:1065821-1080821 GCA_037975065.1 Chaetodon trifasciatus
GGGGGGGCGGGGGGGGGGGGGGGGGGGGGGGGGTGGGGGGGTGGGGGGGGGGTAAATGAATTAACCGCACATCTAAACAGTTCGTCATGTCGCATTTACTCTTCCAGATTTGGCAGGAAATGCACAAAGTGTCCTGTTAAATGATGATAATTCCACTTCTTCCACAATTTTGCAAGGTGTGTGGGAGTTTTTCTTTTTTCACCGTCTCTGCAGAGGTTTGAATAGCACGGCTTCATGCATATGTAGAGGTAGAAATTCAGCGGTTCATGATTTAAGGTGATATTCAAAGCCTAATAGTCCCTTCTGTGTAGATATGCAGCTCTGCAGGTTCCTCTGGTAATTGGTGCTAACATCTGAAGACTATGTAGGCATCTGAGATACTGCTCCTTTCCAGCAACAAAGGCAGAGAATGGATTCTACCACAGCATCAAGGAACGAGGAAGACTATTAAAAATGCAGGATTAGCATTATAACATCATATTCAGCCGTAGCAGATAAATGGACACTGACTGCTGGAGATTAGTCGTCCTTTTTTAGACGTGAGAGCACGGCGGCGCAACGGGAGATAGAGGCATCTAAGACAACACAGTGACCCTTGGTGAAGCAACAGAAAAAACAGTGTACATTTTGACGGCATCATAAATCACGGGGCTCGTGGCAGGCAGCCCAATTGTGCTGCGAGGGCAGGCTGAAGCTACCATCATCCCTCCTCCAATGTCCCCTGGCTGTGTCTGAAGAAAGAAGTGGAACGGCAAAAACATGTCTGCTCTCTCTGTCTCCTTCTCTATCAGCATTGATCTCTCGGTGGGCGGGGTGAGCGGCTATCGTCACGCTGCGGTCACGATACGGTGCCTTTGCGGCGGTTTGATACAGAGTTGACAAAGTACAGACAAAAACAGCACATGACCCCCGAGTGCAGGAGGTTCGGCATGGTTGAGATGCACTGAAATGCACTTTGGGAGGATGTCTTCTCAGTCTTTTACCTCGGAGAGAGACAGAGATAGCAGATGAAAGGCCTGCACGAGGGGGAAGGAGGAAGAGAAAATGCAGTCAGTCAGAGTTTGCCAAAAAAAGAATCTAAGTCAGACTTGGTGTGTGGGTTTGGAGGAGGGCCGGTGGAAATCATCCTTATCCTGAAAGTGGAAGTCTCCAAGCTTACTGATCACAACAAACATGGTCAGCCTGGGTTTCAGCTTTGGTGAAGATGACTCCGGGGAGTTTGGACAGTGGGAGGAGGCCTTGGACGCTTTCCTTTCCGTTCCCTTTGCTTCTCATCCTCCCCACCCACTCCAGCAGCTGTTGACGTGGGCCATCATGGGGAATTTGTACAGTCTCATTCAGTCGGAGGGAAGGATTAGGCCTGAGCTCAACCACAGATGGACTGAGACTGCCCCCTATTAATAAATCCTCCTGTGATGCTGTATATTCATCTGGACATTTTTTTTTTTCTCTTTACTGAGTTGCGAGGAGCTAGTGGACACGAGCACAGCGGCGTGCTAATCTGCCCGTTATAAAAGTTACAGAGGGAGAGAGAAAAAGTGACATGACGAATTGAAAGAGGGTGGAAGGAGGGGGAAAAATGGCCTTCTTCTTCTTTTGCATAATTTGGTTCCTATTAGCAACATCATTCAGTGGGTTTTTTCAGATGATAATTTGGAAATCTGGGGTTGCGGCGCTAATCCAGCGGCATTACACTTTACCGAGGGATTACTGAGTGACAACTTCAAGTGAAACGAAAGATGTAAGGGCCTCTTAAGCCGTGTTCCTATTAAAAGCCACAGTGCGGCGTGACACTGTGGCAGGCTTCATTGCACACTTGCCAACTAGTTGGGGATATATATCCCCTGATAAACGCTCCAACGCTCATAGGGATTTCTTCATCTTTTTTTTGTTTAATTTTATTTTTTATTTCTTCACCCTCTGCAAATATTAAATATTTTGTTCAGACTGAATTTTATTTTATTTTTTGCAGCCGACTGGTTGTTTGGGTTGCCTCGGGGGGGCTTGCAGTGCAAAGGTTGAGTGTTTAAGACCTGACATTTTGAGAGGGAAGGCTGAAGTTCTTTTTGATGCTTTTTCCATGTCAACCTCTCAGATGCTTCTTTGCTATCTGAGGGAGCAGTAAGTCATTTACTGCTTTATCCAGGTGACTCCCGAGCAAAGTTTAATGAGTTTTTCTTTCCTGCAGCCGCCTTAAAGCCTCTCAGGTGTGCATAGAAATTATAACACCTTTAAAGGATAAGTCCATTGTAGCGGGGTTTTCTTTTGTAGTTTTCATCATCTTAATCAGCTCCATGATAACATTACGCTCACCAAAGTAACTGCAGCATTGCTAGAAACAAGCCGGGGGCACGAAAAACGAGCAGCTGCGATCAAGCCGACAGTTTAAGCAGTAAGAACTGACCTCACTCCGACTAACTGACCCTCCGCTGCAATGCAAGAGCAACGCCGTCTCTTTATTATTCATTAGCTGCTGACGTGTTAGCTTGTTAGCTTTGGTGTTTTTTAACAAAATATCATGTATGTAGCTATCGTGCATATTTAAGACCCTTTAACAACATGCTTACTTTAAAACCGTTCTGTCAGCAGCATTTTAAAGCATGCCGCTAATGTTAGCAAGCTAGCCACTGTTGACAACATCTGCTGAAGTCGATCAGTAGAAATGGAAAAAAACCTGCTTCCACCTCTGTCTGAAATTGAAGCCTCCTCGTTCACAACCCTGACTCCGAAAGGAAAAGTTGGGATGCTGCAAAAAGGCATATATTTAATGTTTGACAGTTTTGTAAATATCTGCTTATTCTGAATTTGATGCAGCATCGTGTTTGGAGCAGCTACAGTCTGGGAAAGATGTGGAACGCTCCAAAAACACCTGTGTGGATCATTCCACAGGTAAACAGGCTCATTGGTAGCAGGTGATAGCATCATGATTGGGTATGAAAGGGGCATCACAACCTCTTTGTGAACACATGATTGGATAAAGGAGATTAACACGTGGGAACACTTGGTAAAACTCGCCGGTAAACACAGTTTGCTCGCAAATGATTGATTCTGTCTTTATTTATGTTTCACACAGAGTTCTGATTTTTGGAATCGGGCTCGCAGGAGAGTTTCAAGCAGTAAATCTGCCTCCACTTCCATTACAAACTGTGTGTCATATGTGGATGGGAAGCTTGACAGTCACGGTGACAGTAAGACAGGGTTAGGAAAAAATATTTTCTGAAAATCGCAAATAAAAAAAAAAAAACAGCACATTTTGTCATTTTTTTACAAGGACATCGTGGACAGATGTTTGAAAGCGGTATGTGGTAAATTGCCTTGTAAAGTAATAAATTTGAGAATAGCTCAGACATTTCCTTCCCTTACAGAGTAAACAGAGAAGACAGGGAAGCAGCCATTACCTTCCAGTTTCTCCACATGGGGAGATATTGGTGTCCTATGGCTCTGGTGAAATGAGTCTGACTCTTAAGCCATATGCAAAGATCAAGGAGACACACAGGAGGGTTAAAGCAGCCGAGCGAAAAAATAAAAAAGCTGTTGTTTTGTCCACAGTGACCTGGATATGCAGCCAGTTCAAGACGCATCGCTTTCCTCTCCTGTCTGCTGACTGGATCCCCGGAGAGGGACAAAGTAACTGTTCAATCCCAGGTAATTAACTTCACCACGACCCGGGGAACACTCGCACCAGACACCACAATCCTTTAAGCACAACACTCCATTAGTCATATCCCACAAGGCCTCGCAAATGGCAAAGGCAAAACCAGGGGTGTGCTGGGGGCTCGTCCAGCCCAGATAATCACCGACGCACAAGCAAATATCTCTATTAACCTGGACCATAATGAGAGTGTGTGTAAGATAAGTTGGGATAATTTTGCTTGATCAGTATCTGTCCACTGGCGGAGTTTTTCCCCCATGAGGTCGGTTTTCGCGGTGCATACATTTAGTACAACGCTGTAACTTTAATCATAATGCAGATCTAGTCAAAAACCAGAAGGGAGGCGGTGCTGAATCAGGTCCTCCGTGTGAAGTGGACAGGTGCTGCTTAGAAAACAGCTCGGCCGGTCTCTCCATGAACACGAAGAGCTGCTGATTAGCTGTGGTTTCCGTCCAAATGACATCTAATAGAAACACGCTCTACATGCTCATCACGCACGCGTCGAATCGAACACAGAGGTGCGTCTGATTTTCAGACATTTCACATAAAATCTCCCATCAGCCATCATGTGTTAAAGCGGACAGTTCCCATCTGACGCTCATGTGAGACATTCACATATCGTCCCATGCGGTTCGTCACGCCTGAAACAGCTTGAGGTGAACTCGCACACGTGAGATTGAAACATGTGGTTTGTGGCCACTTCACAAGTTTATAAGTCTTTCTTTCACATGACCAGAGCACAGGCCGCTCGGGCAGAACACAACCTTACTATTCTCTATTTGTTGTGCAAAAAGCAGCCACTGAATTTCATCAATGAGTGTCAGTGTGTACTTATACTTCACTGCATCTCAGAGGCAAACATCCATTTAACTCTGCTGCAAGCTGCTACAGGTTACCTTGAAGATTAAGATTTTACCTTCATAAAATATGGGACGCTGTTTGCCCAACAGTGTGTAAAGCAGATAGAAATAACACTGAATGTGTCAGTAATAACAATAATCTTCACAACATAATGCCATCTTTTCTGTGCTTTTACAGTTCGTCCTCCAGAATGATGCAGATTTCTGACTCAAAATAAATCTGTGTTTCGATGTGAGGACACTACGGTTGAGGTTGAGGTTAAGGTTAGCTTGGTTGTGGCTTAAAATGATGACTTTGCTCGAGCTAGGGGACCATCTTTGTCATGTTTACAATAACAAACTCCCTCCCTCAGCCACTAGAGGGCTTTGTCACTTGAGTCACTGCTGCTGCTCTCCCACCTTTACTTTGGACATTTTGCTAACCAATCTTGGACAATCTGTGCTGGAAAAAGCTTATTTTGTCCCAATCTTAATTTACAGTCTTCTCTCCCGCTATGATAACACAGCGCACACAAATCCCTTCAACTTGAAAACACCACATTTGACTCCCACATTGTCAGTCGCTGCATTAATGAACAAACAACTGGTAAAGTCCAAAGAAAGTGTGGATGGCACAAAGCCTTACGGACATATTTGCAGTCACTTCAGGCCCGGTTGGCAAAAACAAGATGTAGGCTGATAAAAGTGTTCAATGCAGTTAACACAATCAAAGCGTCTGCTCAAGATAAACACCCGTATATGTCTCTAACACACATAATGCTCTGATCAAACACTGCAGCAATTACCTTCATGCAGACGTGCAGCGTTATATGAACAAAACATTCTCAACATGCTTGATCTTCCCTTTCAGATGAGCGTCTCCGCAAATCAAATAGAAATACAGTCCATGTCCCTGGGTGTAAAACAGAATGTATTCAGTCAATAGAATATCTGCAAATGTCAAAGCGGCCTGAATCAAATAGCTTATTGAAAATTCAATGCAGCTGTATGGGTGTCTCTAATGAGGTAAGAAAAGAACAGTGTTTCTCTGACTGTGCAGCAGTCTAACCAATTATCAGACTTCCCCGCTGCTGAACCATGGGAGAAAGTCCATAGGTGATGGTGAGGAGGACGAGGGGAAGCCGCGTTGTTTAAGTGAGAGAGTACAGATAATGGACTTGGAGCTTCTCTCCCTGCTTCCTCACTTCCTCCCCGACACTCTCCACAAAGACAGGGCTGGCGTTTCAGGCAGACAGCCATCAGAGAAGCAGGCGTGTGATTTGACTCTATATGTCAAAGAGAGTCTGATTGTCTTTGGGAATGTTTTATTCATCGGACGGGGTTCGGATGCTGCTTACCTCCATTTCTGATTTGCTGGCAAAACAAATTTGCCGGAGAACATAATACAGAGTGCGTACACAACTGTTACACTTGCATAACTTGCTCATTTCCCCTCTGATCCCATCGTTTCAGCTTTAAAGGAGGAAGATGGTCAGATTTACAGCTCTTTGCACAAACATTTGCTCAGTCATCATGATCAATTTTGACGCATTTGGAGGAAATTCTGTATGATCACTCGGTCCCATCTGCATCACATCTCCCAACAGCCTGTTTCCTTTCTTTCCTTCACCGCTGTGTGACTTTCATGAAAGGCTGCAAATGTACAGAGCAGTATAATGTGATGTATTTAATCTGACAAGCCATCGATACTGTAAGGACTGGTGGCCAGCGCTTGCTTTTCTTTTTCTGTCAACCACAGTCAAGCTTACTTCGGTGCACTTTTGCATTTGGTTCATTTCGGGCGGCGCTGCCCAATTACAAACCTACCGGGGTTTGTAAACAACAGTCACATGGGCTCAAGTATAGCTTGTTAATTGGACAAAGTCTTCATGAGCTGTCATCCTGCCAGGTTAGAAACTTGGCGGGGCCTGCAGGGGTAGAGGTGGGGGGTCGGGCGAAATTGTTCTGCGTAGCATCCAAGTTGCGAATCATTATGGACTTCTTTGCTGTGACTTCTGCATCATGGTGTTCACAACTGGGAATGAAGACAAAGAGAAGTAGCTGAATATGAGTTTTGCTCCTGACTTTGATGAACAGCTGGCCATCAGATGCCAACATCAGCCTCTTCTTACTCATAAACTCTTATGTATGCGCTCTGGATGTCCTTCTTCCTCCGAGCTTTCTACAACCGTCTGCATTTCCCGGCGCAGTTATTTCGTGCCACCTGAGCTACAAAGGCATTGTCTTTACCTGCTTGAGCAAACCGAGTCAGAGTGCTTCTAAAAAGTCTGCCTGCCGACAAGTCAGACCTGGCCGTGACACCGCGAGCGGGGAGGCGGACCCGAGGCCTGAATAGCGCCTGTGGGTCACACAGGAATCAAAGACCGGCTATTCCAAACAGGTTCCAGCGGAGAGGAGGGGAGCCAAGCTGCGGCAGGCCGGCCTGCTGCTTTTGTCAGTCAGGCAACGAACGGCGGTGAGTGGAGGTCGCGGAAGAGCAGGAGATGACTGATTCATGGGCTGGCTCGCGGGCTGCGAGCGGGCACGGACGCGCACGTGTGTGTGCATGTGTGTGTGCAGGGCACACAGTAGATGACAGATTGGCAAGGCCACGGATGGGCCAAGCTCCATCAGCGCCGCAGGCTGCAGTGATGTGTCCGTCCTCCCTTCACTCACCACAGCCGGCCAGACCAGAGCCGGCCGTGTGATTGCCTGTGCATGCGGGTGCCTTTCATTGTCTCAGTCATGGGTGTGTTGTTTCAAAATCAGAACCACAAGCACTTTATTTGCCAAGTACAATAAAGGTAAAAGTTTGTCTTGGCGGTGTTGTTGCAGAACCGCGCCGACAGCTAACATTGCAAACAAGGACAGTGGAACACAGCAGCTGGATGGGTGAGTCCGTCTGTTTGGTGTGTGTTGGTATCTGTTCATGGACATTTCTGCAGATATTTGTGCACAACTGTGCGCGCATATTGTTTCTGTTTACAAATCCGTGCACATTCAGAGGCATAATAGAAAAGCCTAACAATTAGTCACAATGACAGCTGCTGAACTGTGGAACAATACATCTGCTTCATTTCAAAGCCTCGCAAAAATGATTTTTCTCACATAAAATGGATTCATCGTGTAATATTTTTACCCATTTGAAAATCCTTTTTAATGAAAAAATCAATATGTGTGACAGCATGCATGGAAACTACACTGAGTCTGTATGCTTTGTATGTGGACAAACACGAATCTGAGCATGTTACAGGATGCACATCCATTTTTTACCATTTTTATGTATCCATCTAATATTTTGTGCAGTGACTTCTCCTCTCATTGTTGCTTCAGCTCAAACGGTCCAGTGGTAACAGGTGTTGACTCTTCAGTGACTTTTTATTTTAAGTGTCGAATGGAGTTGTTTGTCCTCCCGCAGAGTAAAAATGGCTCTGCAGAACTAAATTGATGAGTGTGGACTTACTTGCGGCTCAGTGCTCACAGCTGAATTGGCACCGACTATTCTGCTGCGTATTGTTTGACCGGAGATGAGATGTTTCTGCGTTATGAATTGGTTCTCATCCCTTTCAAAGTGGAGGAACAAGAGTTGAGGTGAACGTTCTTAACTTCCCGTTCGTCGCGCTTTGACGGGTGATGACTGATGAAGCGAAGACGGTAACGAGCCTGGCACCTCGCTGACAGCGCCCTCCATCCTCCACTTGTCAGTGTCAGGTAACCATTTCCCAAGTGCCACCTTCAATTACTTAGGATATTGCTAATGATTATACATTGTGTGTGAATGCAAATGTGTGCCAGGAAGTTTCATGATATAAAGCCCGAGTCAGCTGTAGCATGACTAATGATGCACCAAATGAAGGGTGGACTTCAATGAGTGTCTTAAAGAGCAGAAGAGATTTTAATTACTCATCTGTCTGGCTGCCTGCGTGACCTTCAGTCAAGACCTGGACAGAAGTCAATTACAGCGATGATGTGCTATCTCCATATCTGGCCGTATACGTTGCGTCTGGGCCGGCCTTGGAAATGGCAGATTGTCAAAGGTCATTATAATATTAATGTGAGGGTGAGAAATAAAAAAAAAGTTTGAAACCAACTGAGTGGATTCACTGGCAATATTGTCAGAGTACAGCGGCAGCCAAGCACGCTGGGGGTGTTTGATTTATTACCCTCACTTAAGTCGTGAGCGATTTAAAAGAAAGAAAGCTGGTCAAGTAACACTGTAAACTGTGTAATTATTCCCTCATTCATTCATTTTTTAATCAGCCACCTTTTGGTGTGTTTTGAGTGGGTTAGCAACACCAATAAACCCGCCCGCTCGTGGCGGCATCACCGTCCACAGCTGCACTGGGAGAGAGCTGTTTTACTCAGGAAGTCAGTTGCTCGGAGTCTATTTGTCTTTTGTAATTACCATTCAATAAAGGAAAAACCCTTGGTAATTATCCCTGGCGCTCAGTGAAACCAATCATTGTGAGTTAACATAAACACAGGCCCGTTTTTTTTACAGGGGCTGATTCAGATGTGGCCCTGCCTCATTGGGACTGCAGCTCAGCCTTGAGATCAAACACGGCGGCCAGCATGGGCGGCCGGGCCCCATCTGTGGCCGCGACCCCCTTAGAGAGCGGGGTCGCGACCTCATCTTCGAGTTCAGGCTGAAAGGGAATCTTGCCAGGGTGGCGGCCCCCGCTGAGGACCGCATCACGCGCATCATTGGTTAAAGGACTGTCTGGGTCAAACGAAACAGGAAGACTTGTGGGAGCTCGCCGGGCGCCGCGCTGATGGCACCGAGGCGGCGCGTGGCTTTAATTTGATTGAGTCAGGATGAGTGCTGGAGAGGGAAACACAGATCAGACACTTTCACTTCGCAAAGCAAGTTGGTTTAATCTTATTTTCTTTATTTATGTGGATGGTGCGGGGCAGTGGCCTAGATACTGCCACTGCACGAGCCGCGCTGAAGCTGGGAGGATGGAAAGTGAGGCATCGGGAAATTAATTTGCTTCATGAATTTTTGCCTCTCATGAAGGCGCTTAAGGAAATGGTGTGGATTCGGTGGCGCTCGCTGCAGGACTCTTATCAAAACACACCAGTTCATCTCAAACTGAGGACGACTGAAACCAGCGGAGATAAAGTTCGAATCGGGGTTGAAAAAGCCGTGGCGTTCCTGCACAGAGAGACTACAGCACTCGGCGTACAGCATCCGTCAATACCTTGCGCTGACACATATACAATCCCTTGCTCTCTACCTCTACCCCTACCCCCGCATTGTTGAATGTGCCTTGATGCCGTTCTTCTATCTGAGCTTTTATCTCTCTGACACGCCTTTGCCACTGACATTTAGATGAAAGCTACGGGCCTGGCTGGGAATAATCTGCACTGATAGGAAACGTCTTGCAGCTGCGGGAGAAAGAGGAGTTGGAGTGCTGACGTTTCTCCAGTCTGCAGTCTGGTGCATCATGGGACTGCTTCTGGACTCAGCGTATAGGAATGCGTATGAAGACACAATCGCAGATATAGCTGGCGGGTTGTACACAGCAGAGGAGAAGATGAACAAGATACAGCTTACCTCTGTACAAAACTATTTGTGCACACAAGACGTGTGGAAGTTGCTATCATTTCATTTCTATCTTTTTCTTGTCCGCAAAGTGCAGCATGCATTGTAAAAAGACGTGCGGTTACAAAAAATTATTGCTTGTGTTTTGCTGTTTTTGGTCAAATCTAGGAAGTGTACCTATTGTAAACACCCTGAAGTCAGGAAAAAATGGAGAAATGAGCAAACGCGAATTGAGAAATGTGGCTTTTAGAGATCCATTAGGATCTGAGAGGTTGACAATTAATAGGCCCTTAAATACAACGATTGACGCCACCACTGGAACACTCTGAGGCACTCAGCAGTCATCATGGAGGCAAAATGACAGCTCACGACAGCAAAGGCAAGCTGTTATTACTCTGAGGGATGAAAGACTGTCTTGAAAGAAATGGCCAAAAAATATTAAAGCATCTTTTCAGATTTTGCATCAAAAAGTGTTGAGAAACTGAGAGGCCTGGGAGAAAAAAAAAAAAAAAAAAAAAAAAAGGCCTGGCAGCTCAGATCGACAACAAAATCAAACAACGAGTTGCACTCGCTGGCGTAACACAAGGCCGGCTGCAGCCGACATCAAGGCACAGCTGAATGAGCGTCACCGCGAGAAACTCAAGTGGGCCGAGGAGATTTAAGAAGCGGGGCTGATGGGTCATGTTGCAGCTCGAGAACCTTTATTATGCCATCAAAACGGGGTTAAGAGGCTCGCTTTGGCTACGAGATGCAGACACTGGACTGCTGCACGGTGGAAAATTCATTGCGGACTGATGAGTCCAAGTTTGACATTTTCAGTTCGTTAAGCATCTCCCACTTAGCCCTACATCAAGTCCAATGAAACATTTCTTTCTTTACTAATTATTCCTTATGCATATGTTCTAATTTACGGCATCTGCGCTCACATTCCGCCTGCGATTCCCCCCGAAGATGCTAAAATATAGGGTGCTGAAAAACTTTTCACTGGCAGCATGCCAATGCATAAAAACATGAGAATAACAGCGAGCGGAAAACAAGACACGTCGCTAATTAGCTTCCTGGTTAACTCGCGAGTTGGCATGGCAACCAATAAAGCTGCAGATGCCACGCTTAATGGGAAATATCAGCGTGGATGGGACGCTTCTTTGACACATTAGATTGCATGGCTGACGCAAGTGTGGCCATGTCAGTGTTATGTAAATGTGTATACAGCTTAAAGAGAGATGAGGAGTCTGATCCTTTCCGACTGCGTGGCACATCCGGAGGCATTAGCGTGAGCACGTACCTTCTGAATGCATTTTAAACACCCTTTAAGAGTCCTAGGGGAGGAACCAGCACTCCAATCTTACAATGGACATATTTTCCTGTGTGGAAACAAGCCTTGGGCATGAAAAAGCGACGCTGGAAAAACAAATAAAATAGCTGCACAAAACAAATGTTTATGAATGATGAATGAGACTGCTTTTGGAATTAGAAGTGGTGCTTAATAAGGAAGCTCAGTCTGTGTATTCATCAGCACTGAGGCCAACAAAACTTTTCTTCACCTCATTTATCTTGAATAAAATCCCCCCCCAATAATGATAATTGTTCAAAATTGGTGGAAAATTAATCTGGCAATGTGTCTGTATGAATAAATTGTGCTATTATTACCTCATAAGGGTAGTGAAAGAGGGAATTTACACTGCATCATAATCCAATCAGCTCATTAATTCTCACAAATGTGTTTTATTCCGCTGTTGCAGGGGAACATGTGCGACTGAATCAATATCACACTCATGCTTCCAAAATCATCGTGGCACACAAGCCCTTTAAGATGTATGTCTGAGCAACAGAACATTTTAAGCCAACAAAACATTCATCTCAGCACGTCATTTATCTCGTCCTGAAGCCTCACAGAACAGTCAACTATGTAAAGTACAGGGCAGGTTTGTTTGCTATCAACCAGAAAGAGTATTAGGATTATATGTTTCTGCAAACCACAGAAGTGCTCTCTGTGTTCAGGCACAAAAACACTTGGTTCGCTTTAAAATACTTTACTTTGGTTTAAAATCTCCAGGTTTGTCGCCACAAACGCGGCTGGAAAATGTCCAGCTTTTGCTGCCATAAAGACGACTGGAAAATGTTCCGACATTCCGTCAAAAATTCAGGTTTCACGGCTGGAAAATGTCTCAACATCTCGCTGAAAATACCCGGATTTACCGCCTGGTTTTGTTACTTACACACTCACCAGTAATCTGAACTACGTCACTTTGATATCTATTGTAGAAACACTGATATGATGATATGATAAATATACAACATATCCTCCAATACGCTGTCTGCTGGTACACAAAGCACCAGCTCTGTAGGTTTGGGTTACTAAAACACTGAATCAGTGTCGAGGAAAAATGGTTTTCAGTGAAATATTTCTAAAGAATAAGAACATCTTGTGTCAGCGAAGACTTTTTCTGTATTTTTAAACTCAGCCAGTTTAAAATAGGGTAGTATTATACAGTTGAGCGATAAATCCTGCCTTCATACATATATATAAGTTATTGGATTGATGTGCTGTTGGATTTTATTGCTTCATGCTGAGTTTGATGTACTGAAAACTTAATATAAGAATTTATTTATTCAAAATGAATATTTCCAGCATATTTGCGACTGCAAATTAGCTAAATGTGAACTTAAACTGAGTAAAAACATCATTGACGTAAGCAAACCTTAACAGCATTAATAACTTTAGATTTGGTTGTTTTCTTGAGTTGCAGCGCATTTGTGTGGCGTCGGAATAATCAGAAAAATTAGTTTCTGACTGACTTTGACGTCATATATGAAAGTAAACGTTTGGTTGATGATCAGAAACCTTTTATTAATCACGTATTGCCTATAAATCTTTTGCTCAGTTAGAAAAACAAGACGGAGGAACAACTTCCCAACCTTACGAAATCAGACGATCCGAGGAGCACATGAATGCACCATTAGTCTGTACAAAAGCAGACCTGTCAATCAATTTGGGAATCTTACATTCCGTGTGATTCAGGGATAGTGAGTCTCTTAAGCGAACGATTTATCTGAAGGATGAGAGCTGCTCTTCACTGTGATGTTTCCACGTTCCAGAAAATCCGTCAAGCAACCTAAATTGTACTGAAACAAGGACAATTACCTTAACTGATCTGAGGACGCCGTTGCTCATCGGAAGGGGGAAAAAATAAGGCTGCGAGGACGGAAAAGCTTTTGCAATGTGGCATAATCTGCAGTAAAACCCAGAGAAGTGTCACAGAAGGGCCTCCTTTGTCATTTTGTGTTATAGCAGAGGAGAAAGGAGGACAGAATCTGTCATTTTCAGGTAGAGGGGTGTTGAGGCAGAACCTATTCATTTTGACCTACATAGGATGGGTCGTCTAGAGTGAGGTTAACGCTCCAGCAGCCCTTTCCAAGCGTCATGGGATCATTAGTATCCTTTGCTGTAGCAGCGCAGAGCTCTTTTGATGCCCCCATCTCCAATGAAGCTACACTGGGGGACGGCCCATTTTCCAGGGCCTCTTTCAAAGTGGCCATTTCCATTCTCCCCTCTTCTTCCTCTCCTCCTCCTCCTCCTCTCTCTCTCTGGTTGAGTGCAGCCGTGTAGAAACGAGACGAGACGAGGAGGAAATTGGAGCGGGGTCAGCGGCGAGCATCTACGCCGTCGCTGTCATCCCCGCCTGGGAACGTTCACCTCGCCACATCGCGGGAAGATCAGAATATGTTTTAACAATGCAGGACGCCGTCAGCAGGCAAAGTAATAGAGGAAATGACAGGTAACCATTGGTTTGGTTTGGCAATGAATCGCTGACAGGTGGCGGGAAAGCGGCGCCGTGTCACTTGATTCGCATTATCCAGCCTAAAACACAGCACTTAAGTGGATCTATTCCACTTTACATTCTGCCTGTCAACACTGCATTCATACAGTATTATTCCCATTGAATGTGGAACAGCGGTACACTGAAAATATGCCTTTTCTCTTCATGGCGACACAAAATATTGATTTATAGATGATGATAAATCCACGGCGGTGTCTGCATATCCCCGCTGTGTATACTGGAGACTCTCCTGCTCCATACAGACACATATTTCACCACTGAGAGTCTGAATTTAATCCGATACGAGCCTGACATTTCTCCACGGCTTTGGATTGACTGCAACGTTTGAGAATACGGGACAAAACAAGGCCTTGAAATTTAATAAGCTGCAGCAGTTTTCATTTGCGTGAGTACCGCTGGAGCTGATTGGTCTTTGCCCTCGTGTTTTCTATTTCTCTGCCTGCTGTGCACGAAAGTTTCTATTGCTCCATTCAACATTGTCTTCAGCCCGACGTTCTCAACGAGCCCCTCGTCTTTCTCTTCCTCCACTTCCCAGGCTGGTTCAGGGCCCTTTCCTGTTACTCTACAACCCTCACAGGCTGTAATTAGGGTCTGGGCTGCATCTTGCCATCTAATTACGCATAGCTTGAACAATACCACAATATCAGATCGGTGCTGATTGCTTTTATACTAATAAATATTTTTCAACTCACGGCTGCTTGCTGATGTAAGTGGCCGAGTCTTCCAGTGAATTAAGTTCATAGCGGGTGCTTCTGCAGGACATTTGCATCCGATGCCAGCGTCCGGTGCCAGTGCAGACGGCGGTGACCTTCAGGCATCATGGCAAAAACTGAGGGTAAGACATTCAACTCTGGCACCGGACACCGGGACCAACAAGTCACGCCGGCTTTTTAAAAGCCAATACGCAGCTCCAAGTGATGGCATACATGCGTTTACCCCGGCCAATCAGAGGTGAGGGAAGCTTCCGCCCGTCGACATCATTCTCAGCAGATGCAGAGAAAAGAAAAATGTCAATTTGAGTTATTTTATGGAAAGAGGCAACAACCTGTGCAGCTGCATCAATCTTAACCGTGGTTGTTGTCATTTTTTGCTGTAATGGGATCCGCTGCAGGGATAAGACTT